>PVIR01011347.1:0-47464 GCA_004026965.1 Petromus typicus
AGCTGCTTTTAAGAGACAGAATAGTCCATCTGCTGTACACCAGGCACACATTATGCTGACCGCCTGGAGAAATGCTTAGTAATCCACTCAGAACTAATTTCAATGAAGCTGTGAGAATACATTCACTTCCGCATTTGTTGAGTGCAAGAATTGCAGAAAACATGGTAGAACTCATAGCTGATCTAGCTTCTGCTGCTCTGAAGACCTTAGATCACAGCACGTGTCAGAACAAGTGTACTCATCACAAACAAGGTGATTCAGAAAATAGGAAGGTTGAACTCAAAAACTGTAAGTCAACATCCATCCCTGCTTCAAGGTTTACAAAAATGTGATTATCATTCTTGTCTGATTTCTTTCTTTTCTTTTGTTGTTATTGTATTTATGTTGTTCTATTTATAATGCAACCTTGAAAAATAATAAAGTTATCACTGTCAGATGGACATCAGGTCTTTTTGATAATGATGAAATTCCCATGTATAAATTTTTGTCCTGCTTTGTATATGCTTGTATTTCATAATGACGTACTGTCATATTAAGATGACTATATAGCACACACTCATTGTCTATAGAGCTTTTCTAACTGAATCAGTTTCAGTTTTAATTACATAATGTATCTTCCTCAGAGATGATAAACATGGTAATTCAATGATTCATATTAAGTAGTCTGCAGAAGCATTTAAACTCCAAAATTGCATAACTATTCTAAAGTTAAATCTTAAAGGAACAAGGGCCAAAGATTCTAATATGCATTTAACTGTTTCTAAAACAGTGCACATTTCATTACACCTTTATGTTCTTTCTATGTAGAGACTCTGACTTTTAAACTTCGCAAAAATTAATCTGAAGGGCAGAGACATTATTACCTATCTACTTCAAAAATGAAAACTTTTAAAATCATATTGAACACCAGAACATCAGGAGAAAAACTGAAAATGGGTGAATTCAGAAACACATTCTTTAAAAATACTCTGTGCATACAGTTTTCACAAAGTTTGTCTTCAGTTGAAGGATACAGACTGTTTCTTAAGGTGAAACTATTTTTACTTTGAATAGTATTAAATTGATTTAGAGGTTCAGTGCACACAATCGGGGTCAGTGGAAGAGTTACTGCCCCAGGAGGGAAAGGGAATGCTTGCCAACTCTGCTCTTAACCTCTAATAAAGTCCCGATGTTGGGAGTAGAGCTACTAATTTAAGTAGCTTTGACACTGGGCCCATGAGCCTTACCTACTGATTGATTATCCAGGTGTTAAGTATTACCCTTAATTTAATGTATTGTGTGTTCCTTAAGAATCACTTTTCAAGGCCTCTACTGCCAATGGCTCAGAGGGTGTAGTTTTAAGGAAGCAGTCAAATAATTAATAAAATACTCATTTAATAAATATATTAATATTCTATTTAAAGTTAATATTAATATTATTTTTTAAAATAAAGGCATACAGTTTATTCAGCTAAAACAAATTAAGATATAACTCAGACACCAATAAACAAATGAGTCATTTTCAAATAGCTGGGTAAGAAGAGTGAATGCATACTGGTATAGCAGAATTATAGGTAAAAGTCATATCAACATCCTACTTTTGAGAATGGCTTAAGATATGTAGATACAGTACCATTTATCTACTATGAGATACTGGAAGTATAAATGAGATCCAAAATGTATGATAGGTATTGTGAAATAGGAAGAAAATATTCAAAGGAAAGGGAAGTAGGGAGTAAAGGGAAAGAAAAAATTGACGGTATAAAAAGAAAACAAAGCTTATGTGTATGGAAGGTGGAGGTTGCAGGGAGGGCAAGAGAATGGGAAAAAATGAAAATCAAGATGCATCATGTACTGGTACAAATTCTCAATGTTGCTTGGCATCATTATTATATATGTATAAAATGTACAAATAAAATCAATTAAAAAGAAAGAAACCGAGTCTTTTACTTCAACTCCTTCTGCAAAAGTTAACATTTCTCACTTTTGTCCCATTATTATTAGTGGGTAGCTCCTTTTAAAAGTGGCTCTTCTACTACAAGCTTCCAGTTTGGGGCCACTTATCGCTTCCTCTGGAGCTTCCAGATTCTTATTGTCTTGAATGAAGAACAGAACAAAACAAGCAAAAAGCAGTGTCTATAGATCTAGAGAAAAAAATACAAAATTTCATCCAGAACTACAAAAGACTTAGAATAGCCAAAGCAATTCTAAGCAACAGGGACATGGTTGGGGGGGTATTACAACTCCGAACCTGAAAATATACTATAAAGCCACCATGATAAAAACTGCATGGTACTGGCAAAGTAACAGACCCGAGGATAAATGGAGTAGACTAGAAGATCCAGAAACTACTCCAGATACACTGAGCCACCTCATCTTTGACAAAAGAGCCAAAAATCCTCAATGGAGGAAAGATAGCCTCTTTAACAAATGGTGCTGGAAAAACTGGGCTTTAACTTGCCAAAGACTAAAACTGGATCTAACTTTTTCACCGTGTACCAAGCTAAAATCAAAGTGGACAAGAGACCTAAATATTAAAACAGATACTCTAAGCCTGCTGCAAAACAGGTTAGGTAAAACCCTCAAAGACACTGGCTTAGGGAAAGACTTCATGAACAAAACTTCTATAGCATAGGAATTGGCTGAGGAAATCAACAAATGGGACCTCATTATTTTAAAAAGCTTCTGCACAGCAAAGGAAACCACAAACAGAGCAAAAAGGCAACCAGCAAAGTGGGAAAAAAATCTTTACCAGCTGTTCCTCAGCCAAAGGGTTACTATCTAGAATATATAAAGAGCTCCAAAAAAATCAGCCCACCCAAATTTAAAGACCCAATTCAAAAATGGGCATCTGAAATGAACAGATATTTTTCAGAGAAAGAAGTAAGAGCACCTAAGAAGCATATGAAGAAATTCTCAGTATCATTAGTCATTTGAGAGATGCAGATGAAAACAACACTGAGATTTCATCTCACTCCACATAGAATGGCTGCCATTTCAGATTCAGCCAATGGCAAATGTTGGCGAGGCTGAAGAGAAGAAGGAACACTACTCCACTGTTGGTGGGACTGTAGACTCGTACAACCTCTGTGGAGATCAGTTTGGACATTCCTCAAAAAGCTAGGATTGGAGGTCCCATTTGACCTGGCCATTGCCGTGCTAGGAATATATACAAAAGAATTAAAAGACTCATTTCACAGTGACATATGTGCACCCATGTTTATAGCAGCCAATTTGTGATTGCTACATCTTGGATACAACCCAAATGTCCATCAACTGGAGACTGGATAAAAAAGCTTTGGTTCTTCTACAGAATGGAGTATTACTCTGCCATAAAAAATAATAAGTTTGAATCATTTCTACTTAAATGGACATACCTTGAGGATATCCTCATAAGTGAAATAAATAGGTCAGAGATAGGTACATATCACATCTTTTCTTTGGTATGAGAAAATGAAGATGTAAATGAGTCCTACAATTGTATGTTATATATTGTGGAATAGAAAATACTCAAAGTGTAATAGGGTGAAGGGGGAAAAATAATTATATTATAACAAAAAAGAAAGGAAAGAAATTTTATGTATGGGGGGTGGTAGGGTGGGTAAGGCTATGGGAAAAAATGAGAATTAAGTTGTGTCTTATACTGGTACAAATCCCCATTATGGAGTGCAATCATGATGCATATATGTAATGTATCAATATATGTACATATATGTAATGTACCAATGTACCAATAAAGATTAAAAAAAAAAAGAAAAAAGCAGAGTCTAAGTTTGAGAAAGTCCAAGGGAAGAGTGGGGATGAAACTGGCTCTACAGAGCAAGCTTGGATGGAATAAAATAAAACAGCAAGGTAAAATAATGCAAAGGAAAAACCTAGACGAGGAGTTGTCAGGGCAGCTAGGACAAACTCTTCAAGCCTTGCTGCTCCTTTTATGCTGTTCAAATCTCAAGGAAACTCACGAGAACTTCCATGTACGGGTGGAACACCCAGAAACTGGGCGTGGATTCCCCACCTCAGACTTGCATCAGTCTAGGCCATTCAATGAAAACATGCCAGAGTTCTCCTTGCGAAGACCTTTTGCTGGGCTTTGGGAACTGTTCTCTACATGTTCTGGAATCTTTGTAATTAACCAAGTCACCTCTACTTCTCCAGCAAGCTTTGCCATGCTCTAATCTCCTATGTCATGAGCATTACTGACATAGAGGCTGTGATCCTAAAATGAAGAATGATCTTTCAGATTAAATTTTGAAAGATTCCTGTAAATGAAAATTATATCTCAGATACAATACAATGATTTTAGGATAATAGATATAAAAGTACAAGCCCAATTTTACGGAGGCAGATACCTAGGTGAGAATCACAATATTTAAATTGTGTTGGTATAATATAAGCCTAGATTAACACTGAAGCAGTAGCTATTATTTAACTTTTTAATCTATTTGTTTCTGGCAAGCCTGCTGAGTGGAAATAAAATGTGATTTATAGCAGTTATGTTGTAAACTAGATAATGCTAGCAACTGTAACAGTGTATCACAAAGTATACATTATCACACAACAATAGGAGGCATTTTGTTTACTCAAAGTTTAGATTAATGTTTTACATGATGAACAAATTTCACTCAAGTGAAATATTTCTATCTTGTGTTTGTGCTCATTTGCGAAAAGCCAAGGAAAGAAAGAAAATCAGACAATAACAGAGGAGTGGGCAGCAGCTTCAGGTATTTCACATAGTTTCCGCCATCTTCTGTTGGCTAAAATTCAAGTCTTCACCTTCTAACAAATACAAAGTTTACTAGTATACCCAGAATAACAATGAAAGAAATCTGGAGAACTGCTATCAGTGACTGCCATATGCAATAGTACTAATGCTATGTTTTGACAGCTCAATATCTAAAGGGTACACCTGCAGAGTGGGGAGGAATAAAATAGGATTAAACGCAGATTTGTGCCATCCAAACTCATTATGAATCTATGTCTATGAAATCTTATTCTAACCTTTAAAGACTTTCAGACGCAACTTGGTAACACTTGTCTGATATATTTTTCATATAATAATATTAAGAAAGGTTAAGAATCAGGGGAATGTTGTGGAAGAAAATGGTTAAGTATCAGGGGAATGTTAAGTAAAATTATTGTAAGTTCCAGAAAACAAACTTTTTTGCATGAGAAATTTGCATTACAATATATCTACTTACCATGCAATATAGCAATCACACCTAGAGTTGAGAAACAGCTGGATATAAGAGAAATGTCTTCATATGTGCTATGCTATTTTTGTATCACACTGGGAAAGTCATGTTACCAATCTGTGCTTCTACCATCTCTGTAAGACTTATTAGATAACAAGCACTCATTTTCTTCCTTTTGGCCATATTTGTATTAATACTTTGATAAAAATATTCTTTTTGTGATCTGTTTCTAAAAATGCAAGCGTTCATAAACAATACTCTAAATCTGTATGGATAAAGTGGGATATTTGCAAATTTTTCTTCTTGTACAACTAAGATTATCATTTCACTGCTTACATAGGGTGCAGATAAAAGGATCCAGTGTTTTTCATAGATGATGGGTGTCCAGAAACACTTTTGAGTGTACAACCATTTTTTGGCATACTCGTGACAGTTCTTCTGAACCTAGAGCTGAATGCCTTCATCATATTCCTAAATAGACATAACATACATAAAAAATTCTTCCACTACTTAAAATCTGTCATAAAGACATGCTCTGTGTCCTAGCTGTCTTTCTAGAGGAATTCTTTTGCTACAGTACATTAATTTCTCTGCCTCTGATCTTGCTGAGCCTTAGACTTTGAGATAATTAAGCACTGAACTGGTGACAAACCTTTAACACAGCCCAATGGAAAACTGATTCTGGAAGGGGGTAAGTAGGAATCCACCCTGAAAATATTTTACTCTTTCTTTGAAGTTCTCCCTAAGAATTAACTTTTTTCTTGTGCTCATTTTATTCTCTTCTCTTTTACATTAATTTTAATCTTCTTCCTTCCTTCCTTCTTTCCTTCCTACTTCCCTCCTTTCTTTCCTTCCTTCTTCCCTCCCTTCTTTCCTTCCTTTCTCTTTCTTTAAAAGTACTATGCAACATTTATTCTTTTCTGAAATTATGTTGCAAATCCATTAGCGTGTCTTGGGAAAAGCAGAATGTACTGGGAGAATGGTGATTTTTTTTTTTCCTGCAAAAGGAGCCATCAAAGACACCCATCCCAAACAGGACACAGCCATGGAAGACAGTGACATATAAAGCATATTCACATCACATGTAGAATGCTTGATTTTAAGGTTGAAATCATGTGAGTTTTATAATGGAGCAGAAACACATAGGAATTACTTATCTACTGCAGAAGAAAGCTTGAGTTGCATAAGGATGAGCAAACATTCCAGTTTGTAGATATTGATTTGCAGTGATATACAAATTTCAGACTTGAGCATTATGAACTCAACTAAGAATGTCTGAGCATTGGGGAATTTTAGCAAAAGAAAGAATCACACATACGAATATCCTGAACTGTCATGCTTGTGTTAGAATTTGATCTTTAATAAGTGCAGGATTTGGATAATTGTTCATAACACGAATGTAATCATGATGATGTAAGAAACTCTGAATATGTAATTCTGAGTGATAGAGATCAGGAAAGCCTTTGAATTTAATGTATGATCAGGAGGTATCCATTAAGAACTTAAACATCAGAGCTCTAAGAAATTTTGAGCTGATTCGATTTCTATATTCTCCCAATGGAGAGAGAAAGGCATAGGAAAGCTGAGTGATTCTGGATGAAGCTCACCTCGGAGGAGGTTTCCCAGACTTTTTAACTCTAGTTGCAGTACTATTTAATATTAAAATATTAAAACAGATTTATCTTTCATTAAAATACTTTTAAAACCCACATTTATTTTTGCAAACTGAAAAGTAATAATTCTTAGATAGTCACAAAAATGTATGAAGTAAAATATATAGACTTTAACTTTTCTTTTGTTAATTGAATGATAAAAGTAGTGGAAAAAGACAGGGATATGTTGCAATAACTAAATCATGATATAGGATTCCTCACTCTAGTTTAATGTGAAAACTTAAACAATAAAACTGCATAGAGAAGACAGATTAACTGAAAAGTATTAGAGAGCGATAACATCAGCAGTTCAGTTATAATAGAGGTAAATTTGACAAACACACCTGGGAATTTTCATAATTTTTTATTCACAGGTTTGTTCTTAACCATGGCATTATGGAGATGTGGGAAGACAAATAAAAGTGTCTTCTGGAAGCATATAATTGCATTTACTCCTACTAATGTGTAATAGTTTGCTGATGTGAAGGGAGAATTATTTGCAGTTTGGCAATATTCTTACAGAAAGGAGCATAATAAGAATGCTCATGGGAACATTTTAAGCTAACTTTATAAACAGAGTAAGAGAAAGTAGTTGACTGACTATTATTTTGAGTTATGGAAAAATGGAAAAAACGAGAGGAATGATAGGAATTCAGATTTGCACACAAAGCATCTTAGTTTCTTAGGATGAGTGATCTAAGTAACCAATCATGTAAGATAAATGAACCTGTTTGAAACTCATTATACTATAAAAGTAGAATATCCATCATATAGAAGAAGCACAAATAATACTTGCTCTAGCACAAACTTTATGTCTCCAGAATATCAGGGAAAAACATGTAAGACATTGAAAAATTATTATGATATACATATGGAACCTACAATAAGATGTTGAACTGCTGCACTTTTTCTGTCACACTGGACTTTGCAGACATGCAAGGTTTAATGATAAAATTTCATCTCTGCAAACTCTATAATAACCATATAAAATCAACTCAGAACTGGGTATTAGCAATTTTTTGAAATGTACATATTGTCTTATTTTACAGAGCAGTGACATAGCCGTCCTGAATCACACTGTGGTGCACTGTCCTGGTACACAAAAATATGTGAGGGTATCAAGCAAGTGAGCCGTTCTGTATGTTGATTTTGGTAACCTGTTATCATAAATATTTTGGAGGATATTTTTCTTAAGAAATAATAGCTACATTAAAAAATCTGATATTTGGGCCGGGGAGTTAGCTCAGTGGTTCCGGCGCCTGTCTTACAAGCGCAAGGACCCGGGTTCGATCCCTGGTAACCACATACCATACTGCGCATGGAGACTCACGCCCAGCAGCAACCAGTACCACATACCACGGTGCCGGGCGTGGTGGCTCACGCCTGTAATCCCAGCACTCGGGAGGCAGAGGCAGGAGGATTGCTGTGATGTGAGTTTGAGGCTGAGCTCAGGGCCAGCCTGAGCCACAAAGCGAGACCCTGTCTCAAAAAAAAAAAAAAAAAAAAAATCTGATATTTAAAACATTATCAGGATTGTCTTAAATCAGATAAAATGTTGGGCAATTCAAGCAATGATAAATTTTGTTTAATAACATGTTCTTTTCTACCTTCTGACTACTGATAAACAATTTAATTACTTCTAGTGGAAACATCAGTTTTAAAGAAAAGCTGAAAATATATTGGAGAGAAATATTGATGAGAGTGGCTCATTAATTAATCTGTGAGACAAATTCATTTGAGACTGCATGCCTTTACTGTCAATTTGTCTAAGAATTAGCATTCAAACGTGAGATAAGGGTTGAGGTGTCACATTTCAATATCTACATATTAAGAGAAAAATAATATTGGAGTCTCTCTTAACAAAGAGTAAGCCTGGCTGGATTAACTTAATGAGAGTTCAGTCTGCCAATTAAGTTATACATTATACATTTTCTGCAAATTTAGTGTTCTAAATTAAGCCTCAAGATTGTGGTCTTAATATACTTAAAGTCTGTGAAGAGATTAAAAATTTCATTATGTCATGACAGTGAAAATGATTTTCTGAAATTAACGAGTGCTTCCTAATTCCCTGCTAATATATTTACTTTAATACAATGCCTCCAATTTATGAAACAATGTACACAAACAATATAAACTTGCAAGTTTTAAGAAAGTCTTTGTGATATGTGCATTACTTTTTTAAAAAAATTAGTCACAGTATTAAAGTAAGTTTGACACAACACTGTACATAGTTAATGTATACAACTTGAGCTTGGAAATAAGAAGACACCTGTGATTCCATCACTACCATAAACATGCCATCACCTTCCCCTCCAGTTTATTTTTAGCTCATTTATTTTTCGTGATTAAAACTACCATAAGATCTACTTTTCCATCTGATTTTCAAGTATAGAATACTGTTATTTTCACCATGGTCCTGTACTGGATAATGGATTTCTAAGAGTTGTCACTTTTACCTGCAACTATATATGTAGCTTTTGCCTGTATATTTTCTTTTCTCCTCACCCCAGGCCCTGGAAACCACCACCTCCTCTTTGCTTCTATGATTCTGACTAGATTGGATTGCTCATGCAGTGATTGTGTGTGGTTTTGGCCCTTTTGTGTTAAGCTTATTTGTCTTACCATAGTGTTCTCCATATCCTCCAATATTTGTCATAAATGGCTGTATTCTCCTCTTTTTCTTTAAAGACTGATGCATACTAGTCTCTAATGCTACATTAAATTACCTGAAATTTGGTGGATGAACATAGCTCCCACTTATGAAGTCCCATTTTTTGCGTCACACAATCTAGGTGAATCCTCTATGAGAGACTTTCACAAAGCTGCTGTGAGGCTGTTGACAAGCTCAAGCTTCCAGCTGACCCAAAGCTCATCTGCTGGTCCTGTTCACATGCAGTAGTGTTTGAAGGAGTCAGTTTCCTTGTGGGTACATGATACACCTTGTAGGTACATGCTCTGTTTTCATGTGATCTGTAGGCTAGGACCATGCTCATTCTTGGTTCTTAGAAGTTGTCATCTGGACCTTCCAAGATGGTGCCAGTTATCCAAACATTATAGCTTACTTCTTGAAGTCTAGCAGGAGCCTCAATCCATGAAGGACTTGGTTTTTCTCTAAGAGTTAAAGAGCACAATCAAGAATATCTATAATTATTAACTCAAAGTTAGCAATTCAGCATATTTGTTGCCTAGGCATAATGCCCTCACATTTGCTAATGAGTGCCACCTAAAAATGGGACTGAAATCATTATAAATAAACTTTACCCATACTCAAGATGACATAGTGCACAGAATGTACAGTGAACCCTGGACTTACAAACTCAGTTTGTTCCTGAGAACTAGTTATAAGTCAGGTAGATCAGGCTTCTCTACACAGCCTGCACAGTCTCTCTTCTATAAAACTTTCAGCTACACTTTCTTCCAGGCACATCTTGGTGTTCTTTGAGAGACATTGGCACAGGATTCCTCAGTTAACCCCATACAGGAAAGGATATCACAATGCTTTTTCCAGCAGTTTTTTAAAATTGAAATATTTATTAGTATTTTAATATACATATCATGATTGCATTCCACAATGAGGATTTGTACCAATATATGACACAATTTAATTCTCATTTTTTCCCATAGCCCTACCCATCCTACCACCCCAACCCACTATATACATAAACTTTGTTTCCTTTCTTTTTGTTATAATCTAATTTTTCCCCTTTACCCTATTTCACTTTGAGTATTTTCTATTTCACAATATATATCATACAATTCTAGAACTGATTTATATCTTTATTTTCTCATACCAGAGAAAAAGATGTGATATTTACCTATCTGTGACCTATTTATTTCACTTATGAGGATATCCTCAAGGTATGTCCATTTAAGTATAAGTGATTCAAACTTATCATTTTTTATGGCAGTGTAATACTCCAGTCTGTAGAAGAACCACAGCTTTCTTATTCAGTCTCCAGTTGAGGGACAGTTGGGTTGTTTCCAAGATTTAGCAATCACAAACTGAGCTGCTATAAACATGGGTGCACATATGTCACTGGGCAGCAGCCTTCCAGCACTTTCTAAGAGTTAATGTCTGAGACAATTTGGAAGCATAAGTAGATGACATTTGGCTCAGAGTAAGTAAGTAAGCTACGTTCTCCTCAGTGGAATTTGAATGGACTTGATACATACCATTAAGGTATTGAGTCACTTCCTCTTTGCTGTTTATTTCCTTTTTAAGAACTGAAAGGATGTGTTAGTTTTCTGGTGTTTTGACAAACTACCTGAAGTAAATACTTTATAAGCAGGAGAGGTTTCATTTGCTCACTGTTTCAGAGGTTTGAGCCCATGATCAGTTGAGTCCTTTGCTTTTGGATTTGTGGTGAAACAGTACCGATAGAGCATGGTAGAATATGACAGAAAACAACTGCAAAGTGGAGCTTCTGACAGAAGGGAGGCAAAAGGAGAGCAAGAAGCAGCTAAAGGCACAGTGGTGACTCAATAGAGCCATGCTAGTGACATAACTTCTTTCCTCTAGCCCATAGCTCTTAAAAAATCCCTCTCCTTCACAATCGTACCTTTGATGGAAACTCAGTTTTTAACATGTGTGGGGTGATATTCAAGATTGAAACTATCTGGAGTCTTTGTGCAGACTTAGAGGACAACAGCTTAGGAAACGGCATAGTCACAAAGTCTTTCTGTGACCCTGCAGAGTAGATTGTTCTTACTAATACAGGCTCTTTCTGGGGCAGCTTACATGAGAGAAGGTGAATCTCTTCTAGCCGTAGTTCATTTCTCATTAACTATTGACTTTTAGAAGAGTTTTTAGAGACCAACTTCCTGGTTTCTCAATAGCGTGCATTGTAAAAGATCAGGTTTCTAGAGGTTAACTCTGTTTTAGTAAACACATCAGACTTTTTAAGAAGCAGTACAGAATAAATCCTATTTATTCCATTTGTTTAGTCAAAGTGTATAACATGGGAAGATATTGTGTATTGGAGAATTTGTTTATGACAGCCTTTCAGATGTCGTTCTAGTGAGATTTTGTTAAGAAATTGAAAACAATATATCTTGGATTTAATGCAAATGAGATTCTAGAAATATTTGAAAATATTTTCATGCATTATTGGAAGGTAGAAAACAACAATCTATACATTTATGTTTCTGAGGATTCTGATTACAAACAATGTTGTGGAAACTTGATTTTCTTATTTAATTCCATATTTATTTTTAGAGTAATCAGCAGTAATACTAGTTTCCAGTAAGCAGCACTAATCAGGAAAATCGGTTTGAACAGGAGACCATTCTGCACATTTTGGTTAGTGACAGTGGCCTCAAGGTGCTAGGAGGGGCTTTCTCACAGCGTTGTCCTTCGGTGCATGGGAAAGACACACATCGAAGGTCAACTTCTCAATTCAGCCTGATACACAGAAAAGAAAGAAATAGCCATAGTGAGGGGGAAAAAAGTCAAAGCTTGGTTTTGGTTAGTTTTGACAGTGCTAACATACTGTTCTGTATCCAGCTTGCAGTAGGGAGAACAGACATATTGTAGCAGAAGAGACATGATGGAGAACCTGTTGCATTATGCTTTCTACATTAACGATGTGCACTCAGTACTCAAAAATATCCAGTGCTTAAATTTCATAATGTTCTTCATGATTCAGTTTTTAATTTTTTTTATCTCGAAATATATTATATGGAGTCATATCCTGCTTCTGCAAACAGGGCCCAGTGTACCTTTCTTTCTCTTTCCCTCATTGCTCTCAAGATCCCTTAGGTAATTACCTTCACTTAGGAGGATGCGTTAACTTCCATGAAGTTAAAACATTATTGTATCATTTTTTAAAAATAATTTTTGGGATTGAACCAGGGCTTTCTGTATGCTAAGCACATGCTCCACTGCAAGGCCACACCCCCAACCCCGCAGCAATTGCCTACACCAACCTGACCGGCTCCTCACACTGGAGGAGTAATAGGGTGATGCACAATAACAGTCTGACTGTGTCTGAACATAGAATGGTACAGTGTGAATGCAGCAGAAGTTTAATACTCCTATGAGGTTGAGGCTACTGGGATTCATCTTCTGTTAATAATTATTGCATGGCACACGGATTCAAAGTCAAATTAAATATTTACTTGTATCTTGAAAATAATCCATTATGAACACAGCTTTTCAAATCACATGCTCAGGTGTGGGTAATGTATTAAAAGCCACTGCATAGTTAATGTATACAACTCAGTATCTTAGGGATAAGTACAGATCATGCTTTTTGTTGCTATTATTGTGCTGTGTTGTAAGAACACCTAAATATAAGATATATACTTTTTGGTACATTTGAAATATGTCCTAAAATAATGTTAGTTATAGACATGTCTGTATAGTAACAATGCACCAGAACTTACTAATTTTGTGTAATTTTTACTGTGCTTTTTTGAGTGACATTATTTCATTCTCCCTACTCCAGTTTTTGTCAACTACAGCCTTCCTCTCTGCTTCTACGTCTTGGGCAACTGGATATATAATTGAGATAATATGATATTTTTCTTTCTTTTCCTAATTTATTTTGCTTAACATAATACCCTCCAAGTTCACCTATGCTAAGAGAGGGCAGGATGTCCTTTTTATGACTCAATAATATTCCCTTGAATGTACATGTCATATGTTCTTTATCCATTTCTATTGGCAGATTGCTCAATGTAAATAATACAATCATTAGAGGAAAGCAAATAGCTCTTTGAAGTGTTGATTTCTATTTCATTAGATGTATACTCACAGGTAGAATGTAGATTTAAGTAGAGGTTATGGTTTTTAGTTGTTGAAGCTTTCATATTGTTTTAAATAATGCTTACAGTAATTTACATCCAAACCAAAAATGTACAAAAATTCCAATTTATTCTCATCTTTGCCATTAATTAGTGTTTCAAACAAACCATCCTCATAAGTGTGAGATGGTATCTCATTATACCTCATGATCATTTCAATACTATTCAATATTTCTCCTGGGCATTTAAGTATCTTCCTTCTGCTTACATTCTACATGGAAGATAATTGAAACAAGTCAAAGTTTGTTGAAGATCACTAGATGAGAAAAAGTCATACAGTTAATCTAGGTTCACAGATCAGGTGTTTGACCACTAAAAGCATACCTTCTCCAGCTTTGGTGTCCTTAATTTTAAGACTTGAGAAATCAATACTAAAAATATGTACCAACAAATCCATACTCCATTACTTTAAATCTTGTGAGTTCATGGTAGGTAATTACATTTTGTGCTACATTTTCTGAGTCAATGATAAGAAAATATTTCAAGAATGGCTGCCATTTCAGAATTAGCAAGCAACAAACGTTGGCAAGGCTGCGGAAAAGAAGGAACCCTTCTCCACTGTTGGTAGGACTGTAGACTCGTACAACCCCTGTGGAGATCAGTTTGGAGATTCTTCAAAAATCTAGGATTGGAGATCCCATTTGACCTGCCCATCGCTCTGCTAGATCTATACACAAAAGAACTGAAAGAGTCATCATGGTGACATATGTGCACCCATGTTTATAGCAGCTCAGTTTGTGATTGCTAAATCTTGGAAACAACCCAAATATCCATCAACTGGAGGTTGGATAAAAAAGCTGTGGCTCTTCTACAGAATGGAGTATTACTCTGCAATAAAACGTGATAAGTTTGAATCACTTATATTTAAATGGACATACCTTGAGGATATCCTCATAAGTGAAATAAACAGGTCACAGATAGGTACATATTGCATCTTTTCTCTGGTATGAGAAAATAAAGATCTAAGTCAGTTCTAGAACTGTATGTTATATATTGTGAAATAGAAAATACTCAAAGTGAAATAGGGTGAAGGGAGAAAAATAATGAGATTATAACACAAAAGAAAGGAAACAAATTTTATGTATATAGGACGGTGGTAGGGTGGGTAGGTGTATGGGAAAATATGAAAATTAAGTTGTGTCCTATACTGGTATAAATTCCCATTGTTGAGTGCAATCATGATGTATATATGTAATGTATAAATAAAGATTTCAATAAAAAAGCAAATATATCAATGATAATAAAAACCACTTATGGAGTTAAGAGAATCTGATTTTTCAAACTAAATAAGAACAAAGGTGAATAAGAATTTCTCAGAGAACTCTTTTTTCAACAGTATCATCTTTACAGTCCATTAGTTCTCTAGATTTTATTTTGTTCCTTCATCTTATTCTGATTCTCTCAACTATAAAAATTGAGGTGGGAAGATTCCTTGATGGATAAGATCGTGACAGCACTATGGAGTAACAACTACAGGCTCAAAGTTTTGTTTTGTTTTTTTGAAATGGTTTATTCTAGGAAAGAACCAAGCATTAACACTGAAACAGTACACTAAAATATTGTCTTGTAGAGCATCAGCTTGGATGGCCAAGCTGGAAGACATCACAGGTAATAATGTCTATCTTTGTTTAATAAAGAGTGGGACAAAACATTCTTCGCTTTTCTGAAAAGATAGAATACTTCTCTTTGCTAATGTGTCAGTATATGTATCAGAAATCCTGCAATAGAGTTGAAATATTGCTCTCAAATAATTTAACTTAGTTTCTGAAAGGCAGACTTATCATAATTAATTTACAGGCATTTAACTTTATCAACTATAATCTCTGAATAAAAAATAGCTATTTTCCAACTTTCTGAAACTGATTTTATTAAAAGCTTTACCAAAACCTTTTTTAGATTCTCTTAACCTCATGCCTTTATTCCATCCTGCTGTGTTTGAGGTTATCAAGATCAAGGAAGTCTACTGTTGGAAACACAGTCTAAGTGTTGCTTCCGATTTTCAAGTTAACTTATATACCCGAACAAGAAACCAAGGTGTATGTAAGTAAAGAACATACAAGTTATGAACTGAGAGACACAGTACAAAATATTCATCTTTTAAAATAATAAACATGTCATTTAATTTGCCTGGGTACTCTTAAAAATCAAAATGGGGATTTGATACTAGTATGTTGATTTATAGCCCTTTATATTCCTGTCTTAAAAATTCCACTTACTTTGCACACAAGATTGAACCCAAGCCTTTCTTATCAAGCTATATTCTGAGAAAATTTTTACTTTTCATTTTTCTGGAGACATATTTCTTGACTTAAAATCATGTTAGATGGCTGTAGTAATCAGAAAATAATGTAGCCCCAGCATAAAAGCAGACCTATAGCCCAATGGAACACAATAAAAAAAAAAAAACCCAACAATTACACTCATACATTAGTGGTCAGCTGACTTTTATCAAAGGCACTAAGAACACACAGTACAGAGAGGGCAATAAACACATGCATCTTACACTATATATAAAATCTACTTAAAACACATTAGTGCAACATAAAATACAAACTTTAAAACTCAGAAAAAAACACAAGTACAAATCTTTGTTAATGATTGTCTTAGAAATGCCCTACATATACAGGTAACAAAGTAAAAATAGAGAAATTGAGTAACATCAAGCTAAGCAGGTCATACAGGTAAATAAAAAATCAACAAAATATGTATAACCTCTTTACAAACCATTGCTGTGATCAAAACATATCATGGATGTTTAGGTGTAAATATCTAGAACAGTAAAAGAAATATTGAATTTTTCTATACCAAAATACTCTGTTTTGAACTACTTATTGTTTTTGCCAATATATCCTTTATTAGAATAAAAATTTCTTTCAATATCTACTGTATTTTTGAGCACCCATTCTAAGATAAAAGTAAGTTCACAGAGATGTGGCATTTCAATTCTCTCCAATTACATTTCATTTCATATGTTATAAACCAGATTTTTAAAAAGCCACTCTCCAGTCTTAATTTTTAAAGATACTCTTTTAAAAAAATTTAAACATATTTTATCTGTAAGAAAGGAAAACAAAATAAGTTGGATTGTTATTCCTTCCTCTAAAAAACCTCACCAGCCAGAAACTTTGCGGTTGAGCAAAATTCCACCAATGAGAGGGTTTTTTTTTTGAACACCAGAAATCAGTACTAAAATGTTTCAACAAAGAGGCTAGTGGAGCTCTTCACTGTTGCATAACTTTCCTGTCTTAGAATAGGCAGATTTTCTGCACATTTTGTTATTTCACTGTAAACTTACTATTTAGCTTACATAAAGGTCTAGAACCACTTCAAGGCTAATCATTCATTTAAAAGATTATTTCCCCCCCCAAACATAACTTTGGTACATTTGTTTTAAATTACTTGGCATGTAGTTATGTTAATCTATTTCTGCATCCTCTATATTCTCTATTGATTTCTATGCCAATGTCATGTTGTTTTAATGACTATAGTTTTGAAGTATATTTTGATATCATAATGTGTGATCTGTCAACTTTACTCTTTTCAATGAGTATTTCTCTGACTACAGTATTTTGTAGTTTCATACAAATTTTACAACTACTTTTCTTACTTATATGAAGAATCTTCTTGGTATTCTAAAATGGATTACACTGAATCTTATAATTACTTTGGGTCATCTGAAGATTTTAACAATATTGAGTTTTCCAATTTATGAGCTCAGTTAATCATTCTCTTTATTTGTGTCTTTTTCAATGAATTGCATCAATGTTTAATACTTTTTATTATAGAGATCCTTCACATCCTTGTCCAAGTATGTTAGTTTTTAAAAAACATTATACCTGAGAACATTTTGGGGATGTCTTTCTCAGATAGTTTCCTAGTGTATAAAAACATTTCTGATTTTCATAATTTATTTTCTTGTAAAATTTTCACTGAATTCATTTAGTTTTTCCAACAGAGTTTTGTGATTCTTTAACATTTTACCAGAGACTCCTCAAATGTTATCAGATACCTTCTGCAGGAGGCTCTAGTCTCTTACCCAGAGTACAGTGCAGGCCTCTGAAAAAAACTGAAAAACAACTAAGAAATACAGAAAGCAGGTGCCAGGACAATCAGTGGCCCTGCCAAGGCTGCTGATTTTTATTGGTAATCAACTGGAGTAAAGGGGAGTTCCATCCAAGGGCAGAACCACTGTGTGAAGATATGTAAGCATGCAGTTTCCATGGGAACTAATATAAGGAAAGCTTGTAGACGGCAAGATGAAGCATTCTTGAATTAGGAACACGACAGACAAAATACAGTTGTAATTAGAACGCTGCCTTTTTGGTTAGAAGGTTTTAGTTGTGAGAACAGAGTTTGGCTGTGAATTACTCTGACTTTGGCACATTGACTTTGGCTAGACTCAGTTCTATAGATAAGCAAGTTGTGGGGATCACTTTTCACACCTCACGTAGCATACAGCTTGCTTTGGGCGTAATTAATCTTGCAGTCTCCTGCAGAGTGTTTTACATACATGAGCGTGTCATCCGCAAACAGCAGTGCTTTGGTGTTTTCCTTTCCTGTTTGGCTATCTTTAAGTTCTCTTTTTTTTTTTAGGTTTTTTGAGACAGGGTCTCGCTTTTGTGGTTCAGGCTGGCCCTGAGCTCAGCCTCCAACTCACATCACAATCCTCCTGCCTCTGCCTCCCGAGTGCTGGGATTACAGGCGTGAGCCACCACGCCCGGCACTGTGGTATGTGGTACTGGTTGCTGCTGGGTGTGAGTCTCCACGCCCAGCATTGTTATGTGGTTACCGGGGAATCGAACCCGGGCCCTTGCGCTTGCAAGACAGGCGCCGGAACCACTGAGCTAACTCCCCAGCCCTAAGTTCTCTTAATTTCTCCGGCAGACTTCTAATATTGTATTGAAGAGAAATTGTCAAAGTGAACCTTCTGATCTTGTTCTGAAACTTTGAAAGATTTCAAGTTTTCCTCATTCATCATGAAATTATCTAGCAGTTTCTCAACATTTCCTTTATGTCTAACTGAGAGGCTTCAGTTATGTTTTAGTTATGAAAAATATTGTTTATCAAATGTTTCTCCTCTTTTATTAAGTGAGTGTATGATTCTTTAATTGATTTTGTTAATGTATGAGGTTTATTAATTTGCATATGTTATATTATTCTTGAATCCTGAGGATGTTTTCATTGGATCATAATGATGGATCTTTTTAATGAGCTGTTAAATTTTGTTTGCCAGTTTTTTGTTAGGGATTTTCACATCTATGCCTTCCAGTGACATTGGCATGTAATTTTTCTATTCTGTTGCTTGCTTTGGCAGCACATATACTAATTTTTCTTCTCTTTCCTTTTAAATTGTTGTGTCCTTGTTTGATAAAGTTGTCCTCAAAGAAGGAATTTTTTAAAATATCCTTTCAATCTTTTTCTTCCTGAAGTAGTCAAGAATTTACCCTCATTCTTCTGTAAATATTTGGTAAACATCAACAGTAAATCCACCAAAATGCATGGGAAGCTCTTTTATTTAATTTTAACTGTACTGGTGAGTGAACCTAGGACTGTCACACAGAGCTTCATCACAGCCTCCACTTTTTCTTTTAACCTTAAGACAGAGTCTTGCTAAGTCACTGAGTTTCCAAGAAAGGCTGGAATTTAGGATTTCCCTCCCTTGGCCAGGCTGAGTGCTAGAATTACAGGCATGAGCCACCACACCTGGCTCTTGATGAGAAAACTGAACATTGAGTTCACCTCAGTACTTGTTTTTTGATCTGTTTAGGTTTTTATTACTTTGTGTTTGAACTTTCAGTAGGTTGTTTGCATCTAAAGATTTAGCGATAACTTGTAGCCTTGTAACTCATTAATATGTATCTGTTCATAGCACTTGCATCTTTTTGCCTTTCTGTAGCATCAGTTTTAATGCCTCCTTTTTCTCCATTAATATTAATTAAGTCAGCTATATTTTCACAGTTTACCTAACAGTTGTCAATTTTAGGTTTTTAGAGATACAATTATTAGTTTCATTGCTTTTTGGTATATTTTTCAGTCTCTTTCATTTATTTCCATTCTGATATTTTCTCCAATCAATCTAGAGTTTAGTTTGTGATTGTTTTTCTGGTTTCTGGAGATGGAACTTCAGGTTATTCATTTGTTATAGAGTTATTTTTTTGATATAGGAATAAGAATATCTTACGGATTTTAGTGTGTTATATTTCCATTTTTCTATGTTACAAGAAAAAAATTTAAATTCTTTTAAAATTTCTTCATTCCCTTATTTGATTCAGAAGCATACTGTATAATTTCCATGTATTTGTATGGTTACCCAAGTCTTTCCTGTTAGTGATTTCTAGTTTTATTACACTGTGCTCAGAAAAACCATCTGATTTGATGTTGATTTAAAAAATAGTATTGAGATCCATTCTGGGGCCTAATATGGTATCTCTTTTGTAGAATGTCCCATGAGGTTTTGAGAAGATCTACACATTCTGCTGCTTTGGATGAAAGCTTTGTAAGTGTCTGGGAAATTCATTCGTTTTAACTCTGTTTTCTTTGTTGACAGTTTCACATGGCTAATGTCCCCTTCTCTGAAAGTAGGGAGTTAGAGTTCTGTATTACAATATTATAGTTTCTCTAGTGTTTAACCTGTTAGTATTTGTTTTACATGTTTGTTTTTCTGATCTAAGGGATAGAATATTTTTATAGTTTTATTGACCCTCTATCATCATGTAACTATATAAAAATCTGATATAAGTATAGTTATTTCTGTTTTAGTTATTCATAATATATCTGTGTGTCCTTACAATAAAGTGTCTCCTAGGAGCAGTAGATAGTTGGAGATTTCTAGAAATCAATTTCTTTAACTCTATATATTCAATATTTTTGAACTGATACATATATACACACATGTATTTACATAACTTGTGTTATATTATGTAATGGTGAAATAAGTTCAAACATATTTACCTCCTAATATTTTTTCATCTCTTTAGGGTAAATACATAACATATTCATAGTCATCTTACTATGTACACTTGTGTACAATAGCACATAAGAATTTATTTTTCTGATTCAGCTGTTTCTAGTTATTTATGATTAACCTTTCCATATCTTTTCCATCTTTTTCTTACTGTCTCATAATCACCATTTTGCTCTCAATTTCTGTGAGAATATTTTATTTATTCCAAACATTTTATATTCCACATATAGGGAAGTTCATGGGGTACATAACTTTCTGCTTTTCACTGAGGAATTTAACATAAGGGTTTCCAGTTCCATCTAAGTGGATGTAGATAACAAAATCTCAGTCTTTCTCATAATATATTTTAATACATGGATGTGCTATAATTTTGTATATATTCATCTATTGATGAGCCTTTAGTTTCTTCTCCTCATTTGTTGATTAATGTGTATATAAAGCTTTTAAATTAAACAACACTATCTGTTTATGTTAAAATCTTTTAAATATTTTTCTTCTGTTTTACTTTTCTCTCACTGCTGAGAGAAAATACTCAACACCCAAGGTTTAAAGGGGAGAAGTTTATTTATTTTATAGTTTGTAGATGATGTTGCATTCTGTAATTGGCTGGCTCCAGGGTAGCATGGCACATGGCAGAAGAGGAGCATCTCAGAAGAGAAAGTTTCTTGCATTCAGAAAACAGCAAAAGCAACAAGGGACCTATAGAGCATGCTTCTACTCTCTTCATCTTAACCAGACTATTGAGGGTGGACAGAGCTCACATCCTTAATTCTGGTGCCCTTGAGCACAGCATGACACCAGGAATCAGTTTCAGCATCAGGCACATCTGGAAAGGAGCTACCTATGACTGTACGAAGCTTGGGAGGACATCTAGACATAAGCCATAACATCTTCTAACAGGCATTCATTAACATTTTACTGTAGTTTTAATTTGAATGTATCCAAATACTAATGGCATTGGTGATCAGTTTCTGTTATTTGCCACATACTTATCTTACTTTACGAGGTGCATATGCATAACTTTTGTCAATTTTTGGGTTTCTTACTGATTTACAGGAGCACCTTATTAAAAACCATACATTGCCATTAAAATGTAATTTACTTTTCAAATACAGAAACAGCTAGATCTCTATGATAATAATGAACCACTATAAAAATGAAATTTAAATGTTTTTCTGAACTCACTTAACATTCAGAGTAGGTTCTACATGAAGTTGAGACTGTAAAGTCGAGTGGTCACTCCGACCTCATGTTCATGAGATACTCACTCTGACATCATGTTGGCACCGTAGACCACCACAGACCTAACCCTTTCCCCACTCACAGAAAAATTATTATTATTATTTTTTTTTTTTTTAGGTTTTTTTGAGACAGGGTTTCATTTTGTGGTTCAGGCTGGCCCTGAGCTCAGCCTCAGACTCACATCACAACAATCCTCCTGCCTCTGCTTCCAGAGTACTGGGATTACAGGTGTGAACCACCATGCCTGGCACTGTGGTATGTGTTACTGGTTGCTGCTGGGGGTGAGTCTCCACACCCAGTATGGTACGTGGTTACCGGGGATTGGGGATTGAAGCTGGGTCCTTGCGCTTGTAAGACAGGTGCCGGAACCACTGAGCTAAATCCCTGGCCCAGAAAAATTCTATTAGTAGTTTAAATGGTGCCTTATGAAAACTTAGTGTGTAATTTAAATATGGATTTAGACTGGCATGTAAATTGTTAAACTCTTCTCAAGTTTAGGATGAAAGCAGGATACTTAGTCGCTTACCAACTTTGTAGAAGAGAATTTATCTAATGCTGTATTTAGTCATTTTGGGGTAATTTAATTCTATCATGACTGATATATAATTAGATGGCAGAAAAATTATTATCACAGGACAAACAAGTCCTCCCAAACATTCCATTATTGTCACACAATTATTTTCAAACTAACACAACCCAAGTTTATGATATTTGAAGACTGAAAATACTTTGTGTTATTGGGGCTTTATGAGCTGTAACAGTATCTGATGAATATTTTATTGCTCTTGAAATAAATTTTATGGAATTCTTATTTCCTTTACATCAATAAACACTAGGCCTGCTGGTTTCATTCTGCAATGTACTGTGGTTTTCTTTGCTTTCTGTTTCTATGAGTGATTTTTTTTCCCCCTAGAAGTCACATATTCTTCCCCTAGATAATGCGCATTTGCACTAAATTTCAAGTGAGTACTTAACTTTTGGCAAGTTTATGTGCCTTCGCTTTCCTAGGTTTTCCTAAGAAAGCTATGATCAAAGACCTTATACTTTAGGACATCTGGGTGATTAAATGTTAATCATTTAAAAATGAGAGTGTCAATTATCTACCTATGCTATTTCTCTAATTTCTAAATACAGCAGAGGTACAGATACCATTTTTGTTTTGTAAGCATTTATGAAGACTTAAAGTGGCTTCTTGTAGTCTTGATTCATGAAATGAATCAAAGTCATGAAGCGCTGAAGATCAAATTGTAGTACCAGGGAATATGTTTGCCTGGGCCATTGAAACAAGGGAAACTACATTAAAAGTTCTTAATGGGAGTGAATAACAATGTGGGGAGTTGACAGTTGTCACTGCTCAAGGCAAATGTATGAGATGACTCACTACCTAATAACGTAGATACCTGTGTTAGTTTCCAGTGGTGAGGGTGGTCTATGGCAACCTGCATGGTCTGGCCAGAGTACTCTTGTTCCCACTGGGTTTCTGTGGGTGTCCTGGATGGAGACTCCACAGTCTATGATGCTGAGGCTGGCCTCCAGAGTCAACTACATTCATTACAGCCCCAGAAATCTGTAATGAGATCATATTCTACTTGATAGTTTTTCTTCTTTGCAGCTGAGTGAATTTTAGTTCATCATGAAATATAAAATTTTAATTTCTCATACATGAATCTCATTAATGTTGTCTTTAGAATTAACTTCAAGCCTTGAGGTCCTATAGTTCCCAGCCTGTTCAGAAGTCCAAAGTTCTTTTCTTGTTCAGCTTATTTAGTCCTTATAAATTCTCTTCAAGATTATCATTCTTGAAATGAGTTTCAGGAATTGCACCTGAAATAATAAAAAAATAAATAAAGAAAGAATATTTCTCTTTATTTATTAATGGATACATTTAGTATTAATATTGACAACAAACTTACAATATTCCAGGCATTGCTTTGGCTCTGGGAGTGGTGTCATAAATAAGACAACTGTAGCTTCTTAAAAATGTACATAAACGGGAGACAGAAGCCAGTGGAGAGTAAATGAATAAATAACAATGAAAAACTCTGAAAAGTAGTAACTGCTAAGTAAAGAAGCAAAATAGAGTAACACAATGACTTGCCTTGAGAGCGATTTCATAGCTATTGGTGACCACATTTGACCACCCTTAGGAATTCACTGACATAAAAGTTGAAGGAGATTTCTGAAACTTACTGACACAAGGTCAGTGAATATATCATATTCTGGAGGACTGAGTTGCTTTGGAAATGGAAGGTAAAATATATACAAACAACAACATCTAAATAATTTTTGCTTAATTATCAAGGCCATCTTCCTAAATAGTGATAGCTTCCAGGGAGGCTGCAGGTATTTTCAGGACATTGTTAAGAGAGATGAAAGCCAAAACTATCTGAGAGTGTATTTCTGTCTCTTTGTTCCCCTTTGTTGTTTTTCCCTTAGTCAACTCCTTCCATCCTTAGCTCCTTTCTTTCTTCTTCTTTATTTTCTTTGGGCTCCTGGCCCCTTTCCTTTCACCCATTCAGTTAGCATATATTGAGAAAAATACTACACAGCAGACATGGAAGGATGCCAGGCAGCCACCGCCAACATCAAAGACATGGTCCACCTCTCCTGAAGGTTAAACCCTGGAGATGAAGATATTGCAAATATGGCAGTCTAGGTAGTCACATGAGTAAAAGTTTTCCTAAGTAAGACCTAAAATGGGTTATTTAAGCCAATTTTGATCAAATTTATCTTTAATAGTTATGCTTGGTGGCATGAGAAAAAGTGTAATTTTCTCAAATAAAGAAAGATTCCTTATAGGTTCTAGCTAATATAACAATCAAAAATATTAAAATTGGTTAGAATACAGATGGGATTTATCTTAGAGGAATATTTTATAAGTACTTTTCTAACATTTTATATTAATTTTTTTACTATTATATGTAATAATCTATTTTTCTCCTTTATTAACTTTGTTGGTGCATTTTAGGAATACATTGTAATTACATTCATCATTGAGTATTTGTACATGTACACGGTGTATCTTGATTCTTATTTTTGCCCATTTCCTACAACTCTCATCCCATATATATATATATATATATATATATATATATATATATATATTTGTTTCTATTGTTTTTATCATCAAATTTTTATTTCTCTTCTTTACTTTCCCTTGCCCCTATCTCCTTTTTCCCTTTGACCATGTTCTATTTCAGATAATGTATGGTGTTCTAAAAATCTATTTTAAAGCATAAATTATTAGTACTAACTTTTATATTTTAATTTTTCCATTTAATATGCCAAGAAGAAATATTTTTTTTGACACAGGATTTCACTTTGTAGTTCAGACTGGTCTAAACTTAGCCTCGAACTCAGCCTCTGCCTCCCGAGTGCTGGTATTACAGGCCTGAGGCACCACGCCCAGTATTGTAGTATGTGGTACTGATTGCTGGTGGACATCACCACACCCAGCATTGTTGTATGTTATTACCAGAGACCGAACTCAGGCCCTTGAGCTTGCAAGGCAGATGCTGGAATCACTGAGCTAAATCCCTGGCCCAAGAAGAGTATTTTAAGACATGAACCTTTTAATAGTTGTGGGGACTTGCTCTTTTAAATGTTTTTCCTGTGCTGCTCTTTGCTTTTATTTTGACATTAAATTATAAACATATTACATTAAATTATTAAGTACCAGATTATTTTAAACTAGATAAATCTTTTTGTTTTGAATTAATTTTATTGGTACATTTTATAAACACACTGTGATCACAGTTGACATTGAGAATTTGTATCTGTAAATGACATGACTTAATTCTCATGTTTTCCCATTCCCCTGCCCCCCAAATTCCCCACTCCCTATACATATAAGCTTTATTTCCTTTTTTAATCATCAATTTTTTTTTCTGTTGGCAGATAGAGGGGGGTAGTCCTACTGCCTTTTTCTTTTGAATATTTTCTTACCATTTCACACTACCTATCTACATTTTAGAACTCTTTTATGCCTTCAGTTCCTCATACCAGAGAAAAGATACGGTATTTTACATCTATATCCTATTTGTTTCATAAAGTAAATAAATCTTTTTAGTTGTGAAATAAATATTATATCTTTTCTCTGATATGAGAGACTAAAAATGTAAATGAGTTCTAGAATGTATGATAGATATTGTAAAATAGAAAATATTCTAAAGGAAATGAAGTTAGGGGTAAGTAACAAGGGGAAAGAAAAATACGATAGTAAAAAAGGGAAAAAAGGTTATGTATAGAGGGGGGAGGGGCCGTAGGGGAGGTGGGAGAACTGGAAAAAATGAGAATCAAATCATGTCGGATACTGGTACAAACTCTCAGTGCTGAGTATATTAAAATTATTGACAGAGCTTGTTTATGAACTAGTTTTGAATTGTTCAGTTTGGATCCCAGCTTGAGATTTGAATTTTTATCAATATCCCTCAGATAGTCCTTGGTTTATACTGATGTAAACACAACACAGACAGGGTGCACATCTGTCCAAGGCTTGATGTGGATGTCAAGATTAATCACATTACAGATGCAACAGGAAAGCATTTCCGTTTCTGAGAAGAGCCAGGCAGCCTTCCCTATTGGATTTGAAAATGTCTTAAGAGGAGAAAGAACATAAATTGGCTTTGGATTTTTATGAGGCTAGGAAAAGAAACTATGTGGTAGGAGTTTTAATTTTCTGCTGTCATGGAAGGATAAAACACCTGGGGATTTAAAAAAAAGTATCTTCACCAGATAGAGATCAAAAAGTAAAAGAAGTAGAGACTTAAAATCTGCTTTCAGCCTAATATCAATCATGTAGGCAAAGTGTTTCTTACATGTGTAAGAATGACCACTTTTAGCATTAAATTGGCAACAAATACTGTTTCTGGATTTCCTAATGATGTCCAACTTTTATTTCTTTTGATACAAAATGAATATATACTGTTACATGTATATATATGTTACATGTACATAATCATTTATTGTGATATGGCAGAGTCTATTATTGCTCAGTGCACATTCAAACATTCCCTAAATTTACTTCAACCTATTGATATTGGACTTGGTTACAAGATTTTTCTGTGACAATCAACAAAATATTGGGAAAAATTGACACATACTAAATCTGAACCTTGGCCTTGATAGGAGGTACTGTGCTTCCTTTCACTCACAGGGACTCCCATCTCTTTCCTAAATAAATGGAGTAATGCATTTAGAATTCTCTGATCTAAAAATGATGAATACTTATAGCCAATTTGGGCTAAGCTCGAGTCAGTGAGCCAATCCTAGATGAAATCAATCTGCATCAAGCTCCAGCAGAGATTTTGATTCATAATAGGAAACAACCTTCAAAGCAACCTAAATATCTCTGGTCAGGAGAAGAGCACTGACTGTTGAGTGCCACAGAGATTTCAGTTAATTTATTGGCCAGTATTATTGTAAAACTTGTTGACAAGCACCTTATGTACTTCTCTCTCTCTCCTCAACTTATTCTTATGATTTCTTGGTGGGGGAACTGACACAGCACAGAATATTTGCAGCAAGAGCAAAATAAACTTGACAATACACTTGAAACTGTTTTTTAATCCAGACTTTCCTTTAATTACACTCATTGAATTAGTAAATGAGTGGCACAATCAGTATTTCGGGTGGTTTAAAAATATTTGTGTAAAAATAAAAAAAAATTCAGTAAGACTTAAGAATATTTTAGAAATCTTAAGGATAACACAGCAGTTACTTCCATTATGGTGAATCATTCAAAATATAAGCCATAAATATGAGGATTTTTTTAATTTTCAGAAGATATTTCTACGCATGTTAATGAAGAATCCATCTTGATGCTGTGGATGTAGTATGAAAAGTAGTTACTTTTGACCCCAGAAGAATAGAAGTGACTTTAAAAGTATTTTAAATGTACACTTTTATACTGGCAGTCAAAGTACTCCTGTGAGGGTTAAGTTTTTATCACTATACACATAAGAAAATGTTGACTGAGAAATGACACCATGTAAACCTAAAACTCAAGTGTCTTAATAATCATGTTTGAAGTGTAATGTCAATCTTGATGATTTTACAAGAAAACTACCTTTATGTTGATATTCCAAATATTCCAGAGTAGGCAGTATTCCAGTCTGTAGTTTCTCAAATATGTGGGTCTGGCAAAATAAAACACCGGTTCTTAAACACTGCTGATAAAAAGGATATGTGCCATGATTACTGGATTTACACTCATGTTTATTCCTATCCTCCGTGGTACAAGAAGTCCAGGCTTCCTTTGAAGAGAGAAGAGCCAATTCATGGAGATTACCATCTGCCTGTGACACTTACCTGGGTTTATCCAGGTAGGAAGAGGGAGAACAGGAGGCCAACTCAGATGTATCTCCAAGTCCTGTTGTCATAATTATTAGACTTTCTGTCATTCATTGATCTAATTAATTAGACAATAATTTTACATGTACAAAAAAATCATAAAGCTAATTTTTAAAACTAGAAAGCTAAGAAAGCATCATGCAAATAGAATATAAAAGGACATGTAGAATAATCGGAGTTTATGAAGGTTTTTGAGAGCGTGTGATGTATCCTATTTCCATCAGTGTATTATCCTTTGATAAAAAGAAACAAAATTTAGGCAAATTTGGAAAAAAAATATACACTTAAATAGTTCAAGTTCTTTGTTAAGTTGGATAGACAAGGCTTGACTGCTTAGACAAGAAGAATTTTTAGAGTGTGAAAACATTCACACTGTGATGCAAAAGTATTCTGTACCTCAAATAAAAACCTCTGAGTATTAATCTGAGATAAATAATCTATTTGCATACTTGGCATTCTGTTTTAATTGAAAATGAACTCTCCTGAGATGTCTGTCAACAGAAAAGAACTTCTGTGTTAGGATATCAAAGTTAATTAATGACTGATCGAGCTACTGAAATGTAGTTGAAATGGGACATATAGCTCACCTTGCTGCACAGTCCCTCAAGAATCTTCACTTCACTTTGCTATTAAATGGTTGCATTAGTATTCTAAATGCTTATTACAATGTGATTGTTGACAGGGCTGGAGTTACAGTTTTCCTTTTACTGATCAATACTCTTTAATGATTTTTTTTAATCTTTATTGGTACATTAAATATACACATCATGATTGCACTCCATAATGGGGATTTGTACCAGTATAAGACACAACTTAATTCTCATTTTTTTATTCTGAAAAGGAAAAACCTTTACAAACTTTCATAGCTCATTATGCCAAAGTGTCTAGTTTCTAGACATATGGAGGTCAAATGATGCAAACAATCTAGGGTCTGACTAGCTTTATTTTAATTTTCATGAATAATGACATTCAAACACAAAATAATCATAATTTCATTATTTTAAATTTTTGAAAGTGCTTTGCTGAGAATAGAATTATTTAATACATCAAGAACTTGAAAACCTATCACCAAGCTCTAATTATAAGTGCTAAAACTTTTTGCATACATACAAAAAGAACAGAACAAAAATAATTGTAAAGTTCAAATTGATGTTATTATGTGATTAATAACAGAGATGTAGATAATTTTTAAGTTGGTTGTTATATTTGACATGTCAGTGGATAAAACAATCAAGAAATATTTAGAAATAATGGTAGATCAGTGGTCTATCATTTACCTGTCTATCATCTATCAGGAATTGTATCTTATTCTTGAAGTGTTCTGCAATATGAGCAAATATTCCTCATAAATTTTAACTTGAAAAATGAGTGATATCTTACAATATGAGTCACACATGATGCCACACATCATGAGATCACAAGTGAGCCAATAGTTCTCTCTCTTACTGCAGGATTGTGGGTGATCCTATCCCAACAGCAAGACATTGTGGAGGAAATCTCATCTTCAGAGGATAGGAAAAAAAAACAGAGAAATCCTTCTCTTCAAATGAGTTCAGAGATGTGTAATATATGGGAAACTACAATATTCTGTAGAAAAGCACTACTCAAAAAAGGATTCAGGAGTGCGAGCAAAGAATCTGTTTAACAACAGTGCCAGGTCACATTTCTGTGAAATCCTCAAAAGGAGATTAAAACAAGTGTCACTGTATAGGCTCCTTATTAAATTTATGGGGAAAGAAAAAGACTTCCTGTAGTCAATAGTTAGCACTGCTTCTGTTACTGATAGTGAAGTTGTCCTACACAATAATCCTCCTCTCTTTTGTCCCCTTCACATTGATCACAAAGGTTTTCAAAGGTAAATGGAAGTTAATTTGTTTATTTTCATTTGTATTGTTTATTTCCTTTATTATTTCATATTGTAACAATTTTTATGCGATTATTTTAAGTTATGGAACAAATCATCTGACTTTCCATGATTTCTTGTGGGAAAATTCACTGTGGTACACAGGTGCTTCGGATTGCAGTGTTTCTCGAGTAAATTATGCTTGCAAACCAAGGTTTCCCTGCATATAATTACAAGAAGCTATTCTGTTTTGTGGCAAAGGTTGAAACTTCAGTAACAAGGTATCATGACTGAAGAAAATACAATAGATCTTCATGTTATGACAGATGAACAACTTGGATTATTTAGGTTAACGGAGATTCATCTACCTCTTGCTATCTACAGTGTGTACCCAGGTAAACATACAGACCTCAGCTGTATCAACTTACAACCAACTTGAACTATGGAAATCCCTAAAGAACTTATAAAGTTCATAAGTCAAGGGTCCATTGTACAGCATAGGAAAGGAAAATTTAGGAATAAATTCTTTTCGTTCTGAACCAGCAGAGTAGGGCTTGAAGTCTTCTTGGAAAAGTCATACATCTGGTAGTCTAAGGTTGCTGAGATCAGTTGCACTTTTCTAATATGGAACAAGTTTATGAAGTAGCTATATGAAACAGTTTTTGAAAAGTTATGACTTTTCAGTTATGATTGTTTCTATTATTAGTGTCTTTCCATAGGAAAAAATACAGATAATTTTTCTTTAAAATTTTTGAGATAATCACTTCAAGGTAAGTATTTTGTATGTTATTTCTAGTTACAAAGAAAATATGAGTGCAGTTTTATTTGAAAATATTATTTAGATATGGAGGTCAATGCTAAAAGAGGAAACTTCCAAAGAGATACCATAAGAACTCTTTCATGCTTACAACAGAAGGTCTAAATGATATCTTCTAGTGATATTTCTGAAGCCATTACAAATAAATTCTTTATTTAAAAAGAATAAGTAGACTGAAAAGGAAACAAAATGTATCAACATGAAGCAAATACATACAGACCCTCACTTGATTTTATATTTTAAAATGTATGTCAGTGAATAACTAAATATATTTTCCCACTTTTTTCAATCAGGTCCTTATTGTTAGGATTCCTAATAATAAATAAAATATACAATATTTCTGAAAAAACTCTTGGCATCTTCATAGACTCATGTCACTGAATCTGTGGTCAGAAACCAATCAAATGTTAGAAAGCACCAATTTTGAAGGAAAATGACAATACAGTTTTGTTATCTAGCTATGCTTAAATCTTAGGGGTATTTCTTCATTTATATATTTTTATTTTGTAGGATAAGGAGCTAGTCTACATAAAGAAGGTATAGGATATGATTCTGTGACCTCTAGAACAGAGTGAAAGTATAAAGTATCATATAAAAAGTATGTGTATATCAAGAGAAAAGTATAACAGCCCTCCTTCTGATATGTTTTGCTTCTTTGATGTTGGATAAGTGACTGGCTTATGCCTCAATTTCATACTGAAACATGGAGATACATTCCTTGCTGAGACAATCACTTACATTGCTAAGAGGTAAAGCAGGTAATATATGAAAAGTACTATCAAAATTGAAAACTGTGATACAAATTACTACTCAGCAGAGTAACTACACTGGAAACATGATTTTAAATGATCTCTATCACATTGGCGTTCCCTTGAATTCCATGTTGACAAGCAACATTTTACATTCTTTGACAATATTTATTGGTTATCCACAAGACTTCTCTCATTACTTCATTTCTATTTTTAAGCAGTTTGTCATTGTACCTGAAGGTATCCTAGAGAAACAGATTAAATAGGATTATGAAATAGAAATTTATTTGGTACAGTTTTACATTCTTTATTCCCCTGAAATAAATTTTAAAAGTTTTTTTCTCCTTTTCCTGTTGCTCTATGATCATTTTTATACTAGAGCCTGACATATTTGAGTCTGACAAAACATATTAAATCAAATATTTATCTATATATCTATATTTGATATAGATATTTATTTATCTAATTATTAATAATTAATAATAAGTAATAATTCATCAATATTTATTTATTTATCTACAATTATCATGCTGTCTATCACCTACACTATATCACCTGTTTATTTCACTGTTGCTGCCCTTACTCCTGACAAGTATGTTTCAGTCACTGACCTTTCTACTGTGTGGTTGGTGCTCCATGAGATCATTGCCTTAGACTTACATGGAAAGTCTCTTAGCGTCCTCAATTTTCAGTAAGAAAACTATAGCCCAAATGAGTTCAACAATCTAGTGTATTCATCGTCAGACACTGAGTCTTAATGGGATTTAAGATCAGGGAAGCAAGGAACTCAAGACGAGCAGAACCCAACATGCACTTCGTGCCGGGTAGATGGTGTTCCTAGAACACTAACACTCACTTCCTGCCAGATGAAGATTATGAGAGCGCAGAACAACAACGATTAGGTGATTCTACCCACAAGACTAGAGTGGAGTAGAAACTACTAAATCATTAAGAATATTTCAATACATGAAAAATATTGAAATGGGATAGCATCATGCTTCTTCCCTCAATTAGTCATCATCCAGACATATTTATTTATTTTAATTAATTAATTATATTGGTAGATTTTGGAAGTACATAAAAATCATATTCCTCATAGAGAATTTGTACCTCTGCATGATATATCTTACTTCTTTATTCCTAGTGCCTTCCATGCCTTTCATGCTCTCTTCCTCTTATTTACAAAAGCTGTTTCTACTCTTCCTTTTTTTCTTTCCCCTTTCTTCCTCCCCGCCCTTCTAGTTCCCTTTCCCATTTGAATATTTCCTTCCTTCTTCACAGTTTCTATTACACATTTTGGTCTTTATATACCCTTTCAGTTTTTGCATTGGAGAAATCATGCAATACTTACACATGTGTATCCAATTTATTTCAATGAAGAGTATGATCTCAAGTTGCATCTATCTATCAATAAATATCTCACAATTTTCCTTCTTTATGATAGAGAAGTACTCTATTGCATAAAGAATCCATATCTTTATTAATTTATCAGTTGATAGACATTTGGACCATTTCCAAGATTTAGCTGTTACAAATTCTGCTATAAACATGGATGCACTATATCAATTCATATGATGCCTTTACCATTTTTGGAAATAAATTAAGAAAGCAAGTAGCTGGGTCAAATGAACTTTCTAGTTTTAATTTTTAAAAAAATCTCCACATCAGGAGCTGGGGATATAGCTCAGTGGTTCCTGCACCTGTCTTGCAAGCGCAAGGACCTGGGTTCGATCCTTGGTAACCACATAACAATACTGGGCGTGGAGACTCACCCCAGCAGCAATCAGTACCACATACCACAGTGCCGGGCCTGGTGGCTCACGCCTGTAAACCCAGCACTCGGGAGGCAGAGGCAGGAGGATTGCTGTGATGTGAGTTTGAGACTGAGCTCAGGGCCAGCCTGAACCACAAAGAAGACCCTGTCTCAAAAAACCTTAAAAAAAAAAAAAATCCACATCAATCTTCACAATGGTTGTGCCACTCGATGCTCTCACCAACACTAATGAAAGGTTTTCTTTTTTCCCAAAGCCCTGCCATAATTTGTCATTGGCTGGTCTCATAATAGCCATTCTTTCTGGTGTGAGATGGAATCCTAATATTATTTCAATTAGTGCCTCTCGAATGATCAGTATTGCTCAACATTTTTTTCATATATTTATTTGACATTTCAACTTTTTTTTTAATCTGAGAAATGTCTTTCTATTCATTGTGGATGCCCATTTTCACATTATGTTTTTGAACTTGGGGGACTTGGTTTTTTTGAAAGGTTTATATCTTCTAGATATTAGCCTTTTTTTCTGGGTACCAATTTGAAAATTTTTCCTGCTTTATGGGTTGTCTCTTCACTTCATTGTTGATTTGTTTTGCTGTACAAAAGCTTTTTTAAAAGAACGGATTCTAATTTTTGATTTTTAGACTTCCTCTGTGATTGAGTTGTATACATAAAAAGTCTTTGTCTAACATATGTCCTCAAGAATTCTACTTACTCTATCTTCTAGCAGATTTAGTTTTTCTGTTTTGATATTTAGATATTTAATCCACTTCAATTTTAGTTTAGTGCTGCTGTAGAATACAGATCCAGCTTTAATCTTTACCATGTGGAAAGCCAGTTTTTCCTGTGCTGTTTATTCAAGGGTCTATCTTTCTTCCAGTGAAGATGTTTGGCACCTTTGTCAAAAGTAAAGTCACGTATAAGTTTGAAGTTGTTCTTGTATATCTTCTTAACTGTTCCATTGATCCTTGGGTCTGTTTTTTTTTTTTTAAGTACCATATTATAACATAATTTCATGTAAAGGGTTGTGATGCCCGTGTCTTGCCTTTGTGGCCCAGTATTGCTATTGTTATTGTAAGTGTCCTCTGTTACTAAATGAATTTAATAATTGTTATTTGGAGGCTGGAAATTAAGCTCAGTGGTTCCAGGACCTGGGTTCATCCTCGGTAAACCACATACAGTACTGGGCGTGGAGACTCACGCTCATATCATAGTGCCTGGCATGGTAGCTCACGCCTGTAATCCCAGCACTCGGGAAGTAGAGGCAGGAGAATTGCTGTAATGTGAGTTTGAGGCTGAGCTCAGGGTCAGTGAGACCCTGTTTCAAAAATCCAAAAAAAATTTTTGTTTTTTTCTAGTCTGTGAGGTATCCTATTGGTATTTTGATCAGTTGCACTGAATCCGTATGACAGTCTTGGGTACATGCCCATTTTCATTATATTGATTCTTGATACTGAACAGGAAGGGCTATCATTTATTTTCCAATATCTATTTTTATCTTCTTTTTCAGAGAACTGTAGGTTTCAACACAAAGTTCTTTTATTTCCTTTGTTAGATTGATTCCCTAATTATTTCATTCTACTTTTACTTCATTCAATAGATTGATCCCTAGGTATTTCACTTAGTTTGATTCCTAAGTATTTCATCCAGTGGAGGCAGGGATGATTCAACATATGCAAGTCAATAAATGTAATACACTATATTAGCAGAGCCAAGGATAGATATCATCCAATCATCTTGAAAGCACTGAATGAACATCTTACAAATTCCAGCAAGCATTCAGGTTAAAAATCCTACAGAAAAGAAGAAAAGATGACCTTTATCTCAATTTCATTAATGCCATCTATGATAAACCAACATCTAACACCATATTAAATGGTCAAAAAAAATGAAAACTGTCTCTCTAAATTAAGGACCAAGACAAGGATATCCAAAGTCAGCACTCTTGTTAGATAAGAGAAATAATAAAAAGAATAAAGTTTGGAAAGGAAGAAGTTAAATTTTCATGGTACTCTATAAGAACACCATAACAGAAGACTTCTAGATTTAATAATTAGACACAGTCACTTAGACCCCAAGTCAACACTCAAAATTCAGTATCACTCCTGTGCATAAATAAAAACTCACACAGAGAGAAAGTGGGAAAACCATGCCTATTATAATAACATAATCAAATACCTGCATATATTTTGAAGTTCTCTCTTTTATAATACATTGTTTGAATTCCCTTAGCATCCTCATTCTGTAGTTCTTTAACTTTTATTCTTTCTCAGCCATTTGGTTCTTTATTTCATTGTATGTGAAGCAGAGATCATAATAGTATTTAGGTATTTAGAGCTCCTGTAAAAATTGAACTTAAAAATCCATGTCACTGATCATACTCCATAAATCTTATTCATAACTACAATAATTAATAATGATAACCTTAAGTCTATACATCTTCAGTTTTAGAAAACATTTTCATCTAAAATGTGTGCTGACTTTAAAGCTCATATCACTAAGACATTCAAGAGAGGAGAAATATAGTTTTCTCTTAAAATGCCTTTGCTATAAACTAATAGACAGCCAGCTGAGAGCACAGGTCCTTTGGCTTCCCTTGCAGTCAATCAATGAACTGGGCTGAGCGAGAATTTACCATCTGAAGTCTTTCTTTAAATTAAATTCCACATCTTGATTCTTTTTATGAGTACTCAGGTGAATGGTCACAATTTAGAAATGTCCTGTGGTGGCAATATGTCACAAATTCTTCTCTCTGTAACAAGATTCAGCCAATTAGCCAGATCTGAGTGGGAAACTGTGGGAGGGTTTCCTCTGCAGGAGCAATACCTATTACCTTTATAGTTAATAATACTGTATGTTCATTCTTCTCTTAGTCCCACACAACCTTTGAAGTGTTACTTTTTCACTGAACATCTGGACCCAGAAGTCTAATTTTTAAAATAAAAGCCCAAGTGATCTATTTTTTTCTGAAATAATGATTTCCCCCTGCTTAAGACGTCGTAAAAGACTTTGCCTCACAGAATTTAAAATCTACTGATGTGTGTCTCAACTTAAAAATGAGTCTGTAAAGAAAAATTGTCTCACTGAACCTCCTCAGGCTAAAAGATGTCATGCTGTGTCAAGCCAGTGGCAAAAAACAAATAACATTTCAGTCGGAAAATCAACAAGGGATTCCAGACAAATGATAATCTTTCCCTGATACCTCAACATATCTGGAAAGAGACACAATTTCTGTTACTATATTTTGTCCAGAAAAATTCAAAAGTCAATAATGTCAAAGATGAGGAGATAATAATATTCTGTGAAAATGAACTTTTATAAATTTAAAACTAAAATCCTATGCAGTTTAATGCAGCATTCTTGGTTTTTCACATTTTTTGAAAATAGACTAGCAAAGGAAAACACAATTTGTAAAGAAAATGTATATGCATTATCTCATTTAACAAAGCTGAAATGTTCAGACTGTGCAATTAATTTGTGCCTCTTTATCTGAAGTCACTTTATTTTAAAATGCTAATAGACACCCTTGGACATCTCAGCACCACATGTTTACTCTGCATTATTCTTACATATTTGTTCAACCCTGAGATTATTGCCCATGTCCATATTGACTCTCATTCTGTAATTATGATTTTAGTTCCCTGAATCATAATAATCCTGACAAACAGTTTCAGCCACTGCTTACTTACCTAAAGTGCTTGGTTCATATTTTAATCCTTTCTTAAAACTCAACCTGAACATTATTTTAACCCATAATTTTTTCACATACTTTATCTCTTCTTTTACTTTCACATTTCTAAAGAATCTTGCAAAGGCAAAGATTTCAACCAATGACCTTTATGTTCTTTTGTTATAAAATGAATCTGTGTGCTCTTAGCATAATTAGTGTGTTTTACCGTGTACACTTTAAGTTTAGATTCTTCATTTGATACATCTTGTACCTTTACAACTCAAAGCATGTGATTTCTCATGTTTGTCCATTAAATTGTTAAAGGTGGGTGATTGTATGCCTGTTCTTCATTATTTTCTTGCTCCCTCTAGTACCTACACTGTCTTTTCTAGATTTATACAGTTCTGCTGTGAGATTCTTACTATTAAGGGAACAGTTCTTCAAACAAAATTCTTCAGAATATAAACATGCTTCCATCAGTCAATGGAAATTGCCCAGCACATGCCTGTAAGATCTTTTTGAATTAGTGTAATGTGTTTGCAACAATACTAGAATCAAATGATAGCCATAAGGAGAGGTAAAAGTTTCTTAACCATTCATCCTATGAAATGCTTTTATGATAGGGTGAAAAAACTACTTTTGCATGGATATATCTCACTATGTGAGTCAAAATCCCACAAAAGAACAGAAACAGAACCAATGCCTCATGATGCAAAGGCTCTGGAGCAGTGGCAGCAAAACTTTTCAAGGCTGGGGACGCAGTCTGCAACCCCCAAATCCACTTATTTGTTGCAAAGTGCCAGCAATGCAATTCAACTTGAAAACTGAATTTTTAGTTTAAAGAGGAAAAAAAAAACAAAACAAAAAAACAAACTACTATCTGGTGTTGGCTGCTGGGGCAACTTGGCTCATGTGGCAATAGAGAGGACTCTGCATGCCTGCTGTGCCATGTGTGCCACAGGTTTGCCACGACTGCAGTAGAGACTAGAGTTTGCACAGATCTGGTTCCAAAGCTTAACTAAGGAAATTCTTCAGATCTTATTATAGCTTCAGGAGTGAACAGCGTCATGACTTTAGCCAGCAATGAAATGACTATCGGTAATGGCCTGTGGATGTGATCAGGAAGCCGCGCCTGGGAGGCAGATGCTAGGTAAATCTGCGGTGATTGATAAATTGTGTCCCAAAGTCACTCCCTCTCAGCACTCAGTTCAGCATCCTTGATGATGTCTCATGGTGTCCGAATGTAGAAGAGTAACGCTTTCTCACATCGTCCCTGAGAAAAGGAATGTAGTTCTCTTCTCCCAAAGGGCAGTCAGTTGTCTTGCACTCAGAGTACTTGAACGTGGTTGGCCACTCCAGGGGCACTCCTGGCTGCCGCAGTTCCTGCAGGACTATATACATAATCATCCCCAGCTCTACAATCTGTTTTGGAGTCCTCAGACTTTCTTGGCTTATTTCCCCTCTCTATATCATTTGCTGGGTGAGACAGAGAATATTCTCATCTTCACAATGTTTGAAACTTTAGCTAACTTGTCATATTGTGATTATTAAATTACCCCATTCTCAATACTGTTGAAGTCAGAAACATCAAAAGATACGCCAATGAGTTCCCTGAGTTCTAAGTACATTTTCTTGGCCTTCAGCTCTATATGATGTTTAGACTTTAGCGTCCCTGGAAAAGCAGTGGTGCCTTCCTTCATCTTCTTGTTCTGTGCTATGTGTCATGGATTAAAATTCAGTTAAAAACTTTACTACCTTTCTTGGATAAATTATCCACCTCTTCTATATCACCATCTTCAGAAAATGGAATCTCAAATCTTCCAGTTTTAAGATTGTGCAGAAGAGAAGTACAGTTTGAAATGTTCAAGGAAGGTACTATTGTCACCAGTTCCCAAGTAGATAGATCCTGGTTACATATCATCAGATTTTGATTATTGGCACAGTGCTAATGATTCATATATAGAAGAGGCCTCCAATAAGGCATGATATTCTTAAATTATGCCTTTGCAATATTCCAATCAGTATTCTATCCAGTCATCCATGTCTGGGTGATGTCATGCAGTATCATAAGCCCATTGCTAAGCTGCTTAGTTTGATGTTGTCGGTGTCAAGGTTAAAGAAATAAATTTTGGCTCAGACTGAAAAGGTGAGGTGCAGAGTCCCCACACAGATGCCGAGAAAGTTTCAAAGGGAGGCTTCTGCTTTATTATTGTAAGCACTGGCTTTATATAGAGAAGATATAGGGTCAGGGATAGAGGTGTCCTTCTAAGCTGGCCATTACTGATTGGTGTGTTAACATCATAGAACAAGTTGACCGTATATCATAGGACTGCTTTTGTGATCTGATTTTGCATACAGCTTGCTTGCTTGGTATTGTTCATTTTGGCCAAGGGCCACAGAATCACAACATTGAGTAGGGACCAGATAGTTTTCCCTTAGCATATAAGCCTGATCTCTGTGCACAGAGGTGGGTATTCTTGCACCTCTCGGTGTTCCATAGTGTGCTATTGGATGTAGGTGCAGCATACCCAACTAAGCCAAGCATGGATTTCTCCTTCAGTGTGAGGCAGTCTGCTTAGCACTCAACACCAGTACTTTGGACATTCTTCAATACCTGATGTTCCTGAGAGTACTATGGACTATGTTTAGAATATGAATCATTTTGGTACACGACGATGGTCCCATTCAAGGTGTTATGGCTTCTGCTTAGATGTCTTCCAGTGTCTCATGTGGATGGGGGCAGCTTTCTTTTCCATAGGTGGCTGAACCTGGAATGTGTGATGCTAAGGTTAAGAGCATGTGATTACTATACCTCCACATGTGAGTGATTGGTTTGGCCCCACCCTAATCCCAGTAAGTAATCTCAATAAGATAAAAAGGAACAGAAAGATTCCGTTAAGGTCTCTTTTGGCTTTTGAAACCTTCTGGCTCCATGAACTCTCTCTCCTCTGCAATGCTCCTGTGCTGCATGTCCCCTAGCCTTGGAGCCAGTGTATTATAGACTGAAGTGTTCGTGCATTGTAAGTTTAAAAACCATGGTTTTTAAAATTTATTTTATTTTATTTTTGAATTAGTTCCTGTTTGCAGGATATATCATGTTTTTGTGGGTGTTCGTACACATATTTACCACATTTTACTTATTTTTAATTTTCCCTCCTCTTTTCTTCCTTACCTCTTTCCTCCACCTCTAGATCTCCTTCCTAATAAAAAAGGAAAAACAAAACCAAAAAAATTCTATTTCCTATTGCCTGTCTTTATTTTACTCTTTAAATTATTTTTATTTTGGGTTTCTCATGTAAGTCATAGGATATTTAAACGTGTGTTTGATTTATTTCATTTATATTGTGGTCTCAAAGAGAATCTATCTTTCTACAAATGGCACAAGTTCATTCTGTATGAGAAATTAGTATTTCATGTTGTATTAATACCATGTTTTCTTTATATATTCATCTCTTGATGGAAATATAGGCCCCTTCCAAGATTTACCTACTATGATCTATAATTCTACAACTGTATGTGTGTGGAGCATGTGATATCATACTTTTATCTCTGGGGAAGATACTTAGAAGGAGAGCAATGAGGTCAAATGAAAATCTTGTAAGGAATTCCCCTACTAATTTCCACAATGCTTGCATTAGTGTACATTTCCAGCAACAACTGAGAAGGATTCTGTTTTATTTGCAGCTTCACAACAATTTGCAGGAGAATTTTAATATGGAACACAACTGGTATGGTTGGTTTTGCCTCTTCATACTGACTGTATTAGTTTTTAATTACACCCAAGATGTTCATAATTCATTAAATTTCAGTTTATATAACTGATCCTTTAGAGGACCATTGCAACTGTTGTGGGCCAGCCGGGCAAAGCAACGGGTTTCTAGAGCCATAGGGGTTAAAATGTAGAGATAAAGACGATAAGAAAGCAGGCCTTTGGAAGGACTCGTACACCAATACCGAATGAACACCGAGTTTATTTCTCAGGCTGCTTTTGTACACTGAAAACTAAGTCTGTTAAAAGATTATATCAACCATATCGGAAGGTTAATAACGATCACAGGATATGAGCAAGCACAATGATCTTAAACAAGCATTTTCTCAGTTCCCCTAAAATTCTATCTATACCTTATCTTGGTTAGTGTTTCCTTGAAACTTTAACCCAACTATGAGCTACGCATCATTTGTTTTAACATAGTCACTAAATTACCAGAATGACAGGACATTGAACTATGTTACTTATTTATTTCTAGGTTATTTCATAAGTTACGGCACAAGAGAATCTGTTTTGCCAACACGGTGTTCCTTTTCAACTATTTTGTTAGTCATAGAGCATTTTTCGGGGACAAACGTCATTTTAGTTCACTTTCTCAAGGACCGAACCATCTCAGTGTTCAATTAAAATCAGTCAGAGCAGCAACTGCAGATTGCATTGCAGATCTCCTGATTTCTTAAAGGAGAATGGTTAAACTCCTGAAGTGCGGCTCCCTACATGCAACAATACACAAAGTTTAAACTGTACATTCAACATGATTTCTCATGTTTCTTTCTTTGGCCTGAACAGACTGGAAAGAATCCCTGCAATACCACTCTGAAAGATCCTACTCAGTGTGACCTTCGTGTGGGAGCCACGCATTTTTAACACTGTGAACATATCCTATTTATCCATTAGACCTGCAACATTTCATTTTCTATCAGTTTGTCATTGACATCCTCACCTGGGTCAGGTATGAGTTAAGAGAAAGCCTTAGGTGCATGAACTATGTGTGTCATTAAGCCTGAATTAATTCCGTGAGCACTTCAGACTTTAGACTGACAAAAGGAAATTAGATGTTCAACATGAATCATACTATATCCACACAAAGTTGAGAAAGAGTAAGCCATCCTTATGAAATAATGATAAAAATGCTTCCAAAATTCAGGCTCCCAGATATCAAGCAAGAGGCAGTCTTACAAGAATGATAGACTAGGACAGTGCTTCTACATCTTTTTTTTTTCTTTATTAAGTTTATTGGGACATTTTATATATACATTATGATCACATTCAATATTGAGAATTTTTATCTGTACATTATACATGTTGTTTATCATTTTTCCCCATTCCCCTGTGCTCCCTACAACCCTCACTTCATACATATATAAACTATTTTTTTCATACATATATAAGCTATTTTTTGGTTCTTACCAAATTTTTTTTTGTTTCCCTTCTTTATTTCCTCCTACCCATCTTGCCTTTCTCCTTTTGAACACTTCCTTCCTATTTCACAATACCTGTCATTCATTCTGAGCCTCATTTATCCCTTCTGTTTCTCATGTTAAATGGAAAAATATCCTCTGTTTCTGGATAGAAAGAACCAATATTGTCAAAATGGCCATACTGCCAAAATTGCTACACCGATTCAACAAAATACCTATTGAAATTACAGCAGCATATTTCACAGAACTAGATAAAATAACCCAAACATTCATCTGGAAGCACAAGAGATCTGGAGTAGCAAGAGCAATTCTAAGCAACAAGGTCATGGCAGGGGGTATCACAATCTCAAACATGAAACTATATTACAAAGCCACTGTGATAAGAACAGCATCATGCTTGCAAAGAAACAGACCCCAGGTCATTAGAATAACCTAGATATTCTATATTAACTTTTTTAAAAATGCACTAAAACATGTTTACCCTATCATCTCTGTTCTGTACTTACAAACTGCCTTCATGAAGCCGTGGTCCAGGCTTCATCCTTGTATCACTCTTGACTACACCTGCAAATCCCTTGTACTCTTTGCTTTCATGACAGTGAAGTGGGGTAAAGAAGAGCACAACTCAGGCTGGGGATTTAGCTCAGTGGTTCCAGTGTCTGCCTTGTAAGCACAAGGTCCCGGGTTTGATCCCTGGTAACCAAAGGCCAGATTGTTGTGAGTGTGAGGCTTGCCTGGGCCATATAGGCAGCTCAGAGCCAGCCTGAACTATGAAACAGGAACCTGTCTCAAAAAAACTGAAACAAATAAACAAATAAAAAAAGAAGAGTGAATCTCTCTTTAATTACCCTTTTCTACTGTATCTTACAAGACAAAAATGCAAAACCTTCATGTTTACCCAATGTTAATAGACAATCTTAGTAGAATTGCTTAGTTAGTATGCTCTCAACATATGGTTTGCTTGTTACTTAAAGTCAACATTACTGGGAAATTTGTAAGAAATTTAAATATTGAGCTTGACTCCAGATGCAATGATCTACATCTTCTAGAGAAGGACCCAAGAAAATGTTCTTTAACAAGACCTTTATTTCTGATGCACATCTAAATGTGAGGTCCTTTGCTCTTGGCCATCCACACTCACCATTTACTACACATCTAATCCACATTCCATTCTTCAACTTAGAAAGCCAGTATCGCTATACCATTACACTCTCTCAGTGAATGAAAAAACACAGCAATTAAAAAGTCATTCCTTAAGATCATTTTATTCTATACTTTCAATCTGTATCCATATTATCTTTGCTCTTGCTACTATACAACACTTGCTACAATCCAGTTGTGCCCTGGATTTTATCCTCATTATGTGCTAAGATTCTCTCTGTCTTTCTGTCTCTGTCTCTATCTCTCTTTCCATTCAGTCATTTATTTTAGTATTCAAACATGTTGCATTTTCTCCAACAATAACAGCACTGTCATGACCTTGATCTTTATCAAGATCATGATTTTGTAATAAAACTAAAAGTCTGAAGCTCACTGCTGGAATTCACAGGAAAACAAAGAATATAATATATCCTTAATATCTGACATTCTGTTCTTTCTTTCTTTCTCTCTCCAACTCTTCCCAACTGGGCTTTGTCTCTTTTATTTCATGGAGACAGGTCTTATTAAGTTACCAAAATCTTCAGCCTCACTGAATAGGGTGATTCATTTTTAATCCTCAGGTTAGAAGAACATTTTACAAGTTAATTATCAATCTTTTTTGAAATTTGCTTTATTTAGTTTCTCCCTCTCAGTTTCTTCTTTTCCCATCTTAGTTCCTCCCCATCTGTATATCCAAACACTTCAGTGCCCCAGGCCTCTGTGGATACTTTTGATTATTCTGTCTTCTGAAGAGAGTTCATCCAAATGCGTTTACGTTTCAGTGTCTCTAAAGGGTCTACATCATACTCCAGTCCTTCTCATCCATGTCAGATTGCCTTATTTATTTACAAATTGTATATGAATAAACATGATATTTAAATTAACATATTAAAAATAATTGAGTTCCTTTTATTTCTTTTACTTGCCCTTCATATATAAATAGTCAAATAACTACGACTTGATAATTGACTGGCTTCATGGACAGATAATAGAACAGAAATGAATATGACTTTGGAAACCTTCAGAAACTGAAAGAAGAACATGTCTTAATTATTTAATATGGGTAGTGAGTTTTTGTATATTTACTTGCAATTATCCTGAGGAAAGTCGATTGATTGGTTTATTTTAGTATATGCAAGATGCTTGAACAAAATCCAAGTGGACGTCTACTTGTTGGTTATAAACTAGGTTTCCATCCTCAGAGAGGATCTTGAAACAATGTCAAAGTTTTAGCAATCAATAGCATAAAATTAACATACTGTGAAATTAATACATTATTGCATTGATAATTAGATTTTTATTTAAAATTTATTTGTCACTGTTCTTATTTTACTTCACATATTTTGGATGTAATATAAAATAATAAATTAATTTTTATAATAATATTCATTCAGCTTGCTATTAAACATTTTTTATTTATTACTTATTGTCTTCACATAAACTTTATGTGCATTACAGTTATTATTTTACTGATAGTGCAAATCAATATTGAAAAACATTTTTCTGTTCAGTAAGTAACCAAATCTTACAAAACTGAAATTTGAGACCAAATTTGTGTTAATACTTGTTTTGTATATATCCATCAGCAGTAGTCCCTCTGGTATATTTCATTTCAACTCTGTATTTTCAAGGAAAAAATTACTTCACTAAAATTTTTATTTGACAGCTTAACACCCACTCCCAGGCCTATTGTAGGTGATTACAGACATTTAGGCAACTCAAAATGAATAACGTAGGAAAAGTATAGTAACATAGCTTGGAACTTTTTAGATGCACTTTGAAACTTTAATACCATTGCAAATTTGTCTAAAAGATTTTTCTCAATACAAATTCTGTTTTGAAATATTATCGTGCATTTATAGAAGACTCTGATAGAACAGAATAAAGTCACTTCAGATTTTATTATTGTGATTTATTATCATTTTTCAACTGATAATTGATTAATGATTATCATACTGATAATACTGATAATTACTGATTAATCCATAATGTCACTATATATTATTGGGGTGCATGCAGATATTTCCATATAAGTTGATAGTGTACCCTGTGTTTCACTGAGAACTACTATTATGCAACTTATTCACATTGATAAATAGGAAAACAAAAATACATTCAAGGCTGTTTAAGTTCATGTTTTCTTGTATCATAAAATACCAAATAGACACGCACATGGATAAATACATGTGATACAATGAAACTTGAGGAGTCCAAAAAGCACATTACAAATTCAGAAAGTGTCCTTTGGGATTTATATTTCTTTCATCAAAACTCTTCCATGAGTAAATAAGTCATTTAAGTAAAACACATATATCCGACCTTCTAAAGAGAAGGTCTTTGTAAGGAACCAGGATATGTACAGGTTCACATTTCAAGACATTGACTCACAGTGTGATGTCATCCTTTATTTTGGTCTTTACCTCTACGCTGTCACATCACATTTTAAAAATAGCAGTAATCACCAGCAAATTTTATGTGTGACCCCATACTGGCCAATTACCCCTTTTCTCACCATGTCCTTTGCTTCCTATTGATTGAGAAGCAATAGTATCCCCTCCTGGAATTACACAGTGACCACATGGTGAAGACAATTTAGGATAAGAACCACAAGTGAGCTGTTACAATAGCTACACCTGTTAAACCAGTTGGCCCATCAGCATCAAAGGAGTCGCTTCTGATTTTGCCTTCCTAGGTTCAAGTTTGCAAGAAATGCCTGGGGCCTCGACACCTCAGCAAGAAAACGAAGTGCAGATAATGAGACTCAGAGTCCAAAATCCTCCTGATAAATGGAGAGGCTATCTTTAGTGACTTCTATTTCTATTGTTGCAAACAACTTCTCAGTAAAATAACAAAGCCTTTCTTGGATAAATGACAGAGAGTTTAGACTGGTAAGTATGCTCTCAGTAAATTCATAAAAGAAAAACAATTTCTCATAAATTTAAAGGGTAATAATACATCAAACACTAAGTTTTGTATCAAATCTTTTGTCATCTGAACTATGAATGAATATATCTGATTTAACACTATAGTAGAGAAAACTTTCCTTAGAAAGATGTGGTGGGAACCTTTTGAAAGAGATCTGGTGAACAGCCCATGTGCTGGTAGAATTTATTTCATGTACTGCCTTTCTGAGCTAAATATACAAGTGTATGTATGTATTTCTGTGTGCATAAATTAATAAAGAGAACATAATCACAGCTTGAGTTTGAATATTACTTATAGTTATGGGGTAATACCATGCATATTTTTATCCCTTTAACTTTATTTTTATTCTTTTAATGTTGTATTGCAAAGGAGAAGATACCAAAATATGAGGATCACAATCTTCATTAATACACAATTATTTTCTCTTATCAAAATTAAAGGGATTAAATAGACAAAATAAAGTAAATTTCTCTCTAAGGATTTTTATTTTTCTATCATTTACTCTATCATTATGTTTCCATTTGACCCTGAAATGCAAACAATCCTACTGAAATGACATACTGATTATAGGTTAATATTTCTCATCTGAAGTTCCTTTCTTTCCCTTCATTCCTTTCTTCTTTCTTTCATTACTGTCTTCAGTACTGGGTCTGAAACCCAGAGTTTTGCCTATGATTGACAATATCGGGGTTTGACTGTTGAGCTACAATTGAAAACTTCCTATAAAGAAATTCTGAAGGGGGTTATCTTGAGTTGATGGTGTCACTTAACAATGCATTACAAACTTGGCATCCTTTATCTTCTTACTTTAATAATTTTAGCCCATGATTTTGGCTTCTAGAAGTATATGATAATCTATGTACATTGAGGAACATGTTCTAATTAAATTAAGAAAATCAGGAGGCACTGAAGGAAGGACAGCCATGGAGATCTCTGCACATCTAAACAAAACTGGAAGAGAATATGAGAATATGTATTTTAGCTTTACTAGTTTGTCAATAAGGAAGACAGATATTACTTTGCAAATAAGTTTCAATAAGTCCATTGAATGTCTTTGATAACTATCAATCAAAATGTAATTCCCTTAATAAAAAGGAAATAGGTCACTCTCAAAAGCTAATTGCACACTAAAGTTAAATGAAATAATCTATTGGAAATGTGGAAAAATTTTTATT
>PVIR01011348.1:0-47415 GCA_004026965.1 Petromus typicus
CTTGACCTGGGATAGAGGTCGATTTGTTTCACAGCTGGAAAATTATTGAAATGGATCTAAAGAGAGCACTGGTAGTTATTAAATTTTTGCGATTCTGTTTACAGTTATTCTTTTAAAAATCATAATTATAACAACTTCATCTGGTAGGAAGAATCATTATATTCACTTCACAAATAAAGAAACTGAAGTTTGAAGGATCTAATCATTTTTCATATTTAGTGAATGATAGATCTGTGGCCTGAACTCAGAAGCCAGAGACTATGAGCTTGACCTGGACATGCAAACATAAACACATACACACACAGCCTTCTCCAGTATGTACATGTATGTGTATCCATGATACACTCTCTTTGTGTAACTTGGTTGTTATAAGCAAGAGTAAATATTAGAAAGCTGTATTTTAATGTTATACATAACATATATTTTACATATGTTTGTATGTACAAATAGAATGGCTTCACCTTGATTTTGAAAGTGTTTCTAAGAAATCAGAGAACTCTCTTATTTGAGTTTGTGGCGAGATACAGAAATTTATTCTGATAACCTACTTTTCTAGCTCTAATAAAAAGAAAGATTATTGTACAGGAGGGAATAACACAGCAGAAAGCGGCCCCACTAATACTCAGACCTTGAAGATAGGAGGCTGTTGTTGGCAGCTTTCCTTCACCTCTGTCCTTCTTGTAGTTTTCTTAGTCCCTTTTCTTCTACTTTCTATTTGCACATGTCTGTGGCTTTCTGTGGAAGTGGCTCTGCATCCTAACATAAAGCCAGCCCTATTTTTTAGTTTAAATTCTCGAGAAGAGCAGAGTCTCCCTGGCCCAGCTGTGACAAATGTGCAGAGGTGTTCTGAGCAGATGAAAGGAGGTCCAAGGTCACTAAAGCACAATACAGTTATTCAGCGTGTGTGTGTGTGTGTGTGTGTGTGTGAAGGGTGATTTTGTGGCAGGATGGGCAGGAAGGAATCTTTTGTTTCCTCTAATATTACAGAATTGCATTTAGTCATAGTGACCTATTATTCTCTATTCTGGAAAGAACATTTCCATTGTCTGTTTTTATAATACTGGCAACTTCGAAAATTAGGGAAACACAGTCTCCTCATCTTTTAGTGGGGCATCTCTTGCTGAGTAAGTATAGGGTTTCTTTCTGATCAGAGGTGTGTTCTTCTTCTTTCACCAGAGTGTTGTATGTGTCACTTTGCAGCTTTATCTGGACACCACATCACCTCTGAGACCCTCACATCCATTTGTTCCTCACTGGTGGTCTTAGATTTGATAATTATGCAAGCTATTGTCTGTTTTTTCCACCGTATCCTCATTTATTTTTTCTTTGGCAACTACCAGAGAAACTATATGGAGATCCTTTAAGGCCATATTATATCCTCCACTTTGTAGATTTAGAGTGAATTGATGATCTTGCCTGTTCCAATCTTGCCAGTTTTGGCATGATGATTTTCTGTATTCAGTACTGTCAGGGTTGGGCTGAAGGGGTACTTTCCTAGGTGAGGTTCCCAAGGAAAGAAAGCACGTGAAGCTGACATTAGCAAAAGCAGGAGCAAGCATTTTAATTTCTCAGCCTTTATATTGGTCATAATCAGACACTGTGAGACATTACAACATTGTGTCTTGGCATGATAGTGTTGCGCATGTGTGATTAGCCTATGCTAAGTCATTCTGACGTGAGTGTGTCTCACTGTGTGCCTGTGCTAGACACCAGGGTCACGTCCTCACTGGGTACTCAGGTGCCCCTAGGCTTTGAATGAATCAGCAGTGGTTCCTCATAAGTGCTGTCTGCATTTCAGTCAGTGCCCAGCATTTTACTGAAGAAAGCATCCCTGTATGTATGTATGTATGTATGTATGTATGTATGTATGTATATTTCAAGTTCATCCCATGCCCACCATGTCCCAGTTCTGGAATCAATCATTCCTCCTAGAATCCCAAGTTTCTTCCTTCCCAGAATAGCATCAGAGACCCAGATCTGAGTGCTGAGTGTCTTTGATGTTACTGGGCTGTCTTTGGTCCCAGGCTGCTTCACTGAACAGGGTGCTTCTGTGCCTTTTTCTCTACAGTTGGGTCTTCTCCCGGGTGTGGAGCACTCAGCTACTTCAGAGTTTTTCATCTCCTTGACCTCCTTTTTGTATTTGCAGTATGCTATTTGTCTACCAGTCGATTCTCATTCTTTATTTCCTACTATAATTTGCAGATCCAGAAGTTTTTCTTTTATTCGTGTGTGTGTGTGTGTGTGTGTGTGTGTGTGTGTGATTACAATGTGATTTAGTCTATTTTACATTCTCATTTTACCAGTTTGGACGTCAGATTACCCAGCCATTTGACAATAATATACTTCTGCCAACTTTACTAGTTTCTTCCTGTTGTAATTTTGTGGGCCAAATCTTTTTATTTTTTCTCTTCATTTGAAATCTGTTTGGTAATTAATTCATTCAACTGTTTATCAGGTGTATGCTTGTTATTCCAGATACAGTAATATGGTGAGAGAAACAGACACATCGTGTCATTTTAGTTCCAAATAAAATACATGTCACAAAAATGTCAGTAATTTTTTTCATTCAGTGATGGATATTTATTATACTATTTTATTTATCGCATATACTTGAACATTTTCATAATAAAAGTTAAATTTTAAAACACTCAAAGTGCCAAAAATATATCTTAGAGGTTCACTTCTATTTATCATCAGAATCTTTTCCTGAGCAATAGCTGAGCACTGATATAAAAACCAGTTAAGCTGGGCATGGTGGCTCACAGCTGTAATCCCAGCACTCAGGAGGATTGCTATAAGTTCAAGGCTAGCCTGGGATACATAGTGAGTTCAGGGCCAGCCTGAACTGCAAAGCAAGACCCTGTCTCAAAAAAATATATTTTTTTTAAAGCCAATTAAGGATGTTCTTGTGGAACTTTCTTACTTTCAGAGAACTTATGTGGAGGTTTTATTTTGTTCCAAGTAAATATATGACTGTTTAACTCATGGACTCTGTAGCTTAAAAAACCTCAAATAAATTACCTTCTGCTTTCAAAAAGGGTTTTAAAACTTATATATCTCTTAAGATGTAGACTGAGAATGTCCCCCAAAGCCTCCATGTGCTCACATGTGGAGTTTTGGGAAGGCAGCTGAATTAGGGGGCAGTGTACCTGACCTGCTGTTAGAAGGCAGGGTCTGATTGGAAGTTATTGGCCACAGGGGGTGGAGCTGGAAAGTGCCTTTCCCTTCCCTGCTTCTGGCTGTGCTCCCTGCTCCCTGGCTGCTACCCTGTGGGCAGCTTTTCTTTGCTGTACCTGTATGCTATGGCCTATCTGCCTTGGAGCCAGCCATCCGTGACTAAAAATGAGAGCTAAAGAAAACCTCTCCTCCTTTAAATTTGGGTGTAGTGCTTGCAACATATCTAGGGTATATTTATGCAACATAGAAAACTGTGTTGGGTGCCATTGCGATCCTTGTGTATGCGATATCCTAAGCAGTCACCTGCTTGGTATACAGTGGTTATGCGTCTGTGACCTGTGCCCTAACTGTACTTCTCTACAGCCCATCGGTCTCCGGAACTTTCGACAGTAGTTCCAGCAGCCAGTTCTGTGCACACGCCCTTTCCCTGTTACTTACTCCTCCTGGCTCTGTTCTCGCCTTTCTTGCATAAGTCATTCATTCCAGTGAAACTCATTTGACTCTCAGCAAAACATGTGCGCCAAATGTTCAAATTAGTTTTCTCTCTTAGGCAATTCTCATTTACGATATTAATTTGCATAGTAAATATTTTCTTCCTTATTGTTCCAAGGAAAGCAGCCCAATAACATTGGAAAAATCCTAAGTCCTTAAATCAATGAGGTTAAAAATAATAAACTGAAATATACATAATAGCTTGTTCATTCCAGGCTGATTAATTCCAAACTCTCTGCAATTAGGGTAGCTTTTCTCCTGGAAGGATTCTGGAGAAAGTTTTGCATGCCAAATGAGACATATAAATGAATAATTGTCTCATAAAATATTAAAATTTACTGAGGAAAAAGACATCCTTTGGACATTTAGCATTTGCTGGCTGAAGCAAGGTTTTGTCCTAGCACGCTTATCAACGACTAATTATAATACACTTTCTTCTAGTGCTCATTTAGTCCAAATGTAAATATTCCAAACATAATTACCCTTGGAAGGCTATTGCACGTAATGGCTGCTGCCATCTGAGAATATTCCCAGTGGAATAACCCCAGTGTTTTTCATTTCTCTATTAATAGCTCCTCATATTTTTCTGCATATTACAGGTGTTCTTTGAATACCTATGCTGGATGATTTTGTTGCTCTGTAAGTCTTTAAATCTTTAATATTTTCCTAGTCACAAATTAATTTCTCTTACTGTGAGTCAATCAAATAATTATACATTAAAAAGGCAAAAAATTATAGATGAGTATTGTTTTTAATTAAAACTAAAATTTGACCCACAATTATAATTTCCTTGGTCATCTTATTAATCATCATTAAGTTTTAAAATAAGCTATAAAATACATAAATACAATATGTGAATACTTTTAATCTCCTGATAAAAACAAAAAAATTACAAAATACTCCTGTAGTTGTCATCTAAACTCAAAGTTTATGTTTTTGCACATTTAGAATAACTTTGTATTCAAATTTATTTTTTCAAATGTTGCTTAGTATATTTATTTTGCCTTATTCCACATTTTACAAACATTCTTAATACTTCCCCAGATTTAGATAAAACAGGGCAAGTAATTATTTCAAATGAAAAATAATTATTTTACTATTTTTATTGGACCATGCTATGTTGAAATATTAAAAGATTATAGTGCTACAACATTTTTTAAAATAGTATAAACACAAAATAAAAATATAGAGAGCCAAGGATTTAACTCAGTGGTTCCAGCATCTTGCAAGTGCTAGGGCCAGGGTTCCATCCTCGGTAACCACATACAACAATGCTGGGCATAGGGACTCACACCCAACATCAATCAGAGCCACATACCACAGTGCTGGGTGTGGTGGCTCATGCCTGTAATCCCAGCACTTGGGAGACAGAAGCAGGAGGATTGCTGTGAGTTCAAGGCTGAATTTAGGGCCAGCCTGAACTACAAAGGCAAAACCCTCTCTCTCAAAAAAAAATTAAATAAATAAATATATGTATATATATATATATACATACATACATGTTATATATATGTACATATATGTGTATATACACATATGTGTGTATATATACATATATACACACGTATATATACGTGTATAAGAAAACTTCCCAAATGTTAGAAAAACCCCCAACCATTCATAAATGATTCTGACATGTTACATACATATATCTCATGTCATCTCATCAAATATACATGAAATAAATTTAAGGATTAAATGTAAAAATTTTAAATATAAAAAGAAACAGATAAAAGTAAATATAAAATGTTAACAAGAAGAAAATATTCTAAAATCAAAGTAGAAAAGGAAGCCACAAACTTAAAAAGATTGACAAACTTTTTAAATTTTTTTTTTTTTTTGAGACAGGGGCTTACTGTAGTTCAGGCTAGCCCCAAACTCATTATGTAGCCTAAGACAGCCTCAAACTCTTAGCAATCCTCCTGCCTGTGCCTCCTGCATGCTGGGATTATAAATGTGAGCCGCCACACCCGGCATAAAATTGACAAGCTTGATCTTAAAAATTTAATTGCTGCTGTGCCAAAAACATGGTCAAACAACTTAAGGACAGACAACTACCTGAAGAAAGCAGACTAAATATGATAAAATATTAGTCTAGAATACATACATTGATTAAAATACAAAATTTCCACTAAATATATTAACAAAAGCTATAAAATAAATATTCCAAATAGAAAATAACACATTAAAAAGAGCAGAAAAACCCATTATTAGAAGCGTTTGAGAAAAATCATTATATTCTGAGAGAAGTTATTAGAATTAAAGTATTCATTACAGATCAATCCCTCATTCTCTCTTCATTTCATATTTTAAGAATAAAAATGCTGAACGCTGGCAAGGTTGTATTAAAAAACAAATACTCTCATTCTTTTTGAGGGTATAAATTGATATAAGCCTTTTACTTACTAATGTGACAAAAAAACTTAAAATTACTGCATCCCTTAACCCAGTAATTTCATTTTCAGATTTATGTTCTTGAAAAAAAAATTTTGAAGTTGCAAAGCACAAATATAATATTCACATAAAATTATTTATAAAACAAAAGAACATGAATTCTAATGTAGTTAACTACATTTTGGGTATGGTTAAGTTAGATAAAATAGATCATTTGGAAATGTTTAAATTATTAGCTTTAAAATGTTAATTAGCCTATAAATCAATTTGAAATGATTTGACCCTTTTAAATTATTTAGTTTTTCTTTTGAGGGGCCATGATATATTTTTATTTTTTCTTTATGTTCATCACCAAATGGTACTATTGTAAAAGAAATTTCTTCTACATTAAATAGATACTGCTAACTAAAGGAAAGCGTATATAATAATAATAATAATATCTGGTTATATAATAATATCTTTCACATCTTCAGCCAGGCAGTGCCAGGCCTCTATTGTCCTGGATCTTACTGAGCACCATCTAATTTAATTGTCACACTAACCTTTGGTAGTTATGTGTCCTATTTTGTAGACTGGGGAATTACAGTTTGGGGACTTTGGGTGAGTTATGTTAATTTTCAACTTCTCAGTGACAGACTCAGTCGCTCTAAGTTTTAACTTCAAATCTTATGTTTTAAACACAACAGTCTAAAACATGAAAAATATTGAATTTTATACTTTTAGCTTATATTCCAAAAGGCTGAACTTTAAGATTTAAACTGGTATTTTATTTATTTATTTATTTACATCCATGCCCCTGAACTTTAAGATTTGAAGAAAAGTATATTTGAATTTCTAATTTCAAATCAGCATTCTTTATTTCCTTTGCAGACTTCACAATAAATCTTCTATTGAATTTCAGTAGCACTCCATAAACAAGGACTCTGAAATGACTGTCAACAGTGTTATCCAAAAGAAGATTAGAAAGGCTGTATTAATATTTTTGCATATATTATGTCCTTCAGCACAAGCTTTGTGATTCAGCAAAGTATCTCTCCAGCCCTAAAATTTTTTATAATAAAAAGTTTCTAGAAGTCATACTTATTATTACTGCTTTTTATACATTAGGTATCCATTGTAGTGATACAGTGTACACCTACCAAGGTCAAAACAGGCAAAATGTAAGGTGAAAAATCAGACATTTGCCTCTGGAGGCTGCTAAGAATTGTGCTTGTGAGCTGGATTTTCTCAACATGATGGCTCAGTTGGTTACATACAATACATATTTTTAATAAAAATTATGATTAAGAAAAGATAGTGACAATTATATTATAGCTTATACTTAATAACTGTGGTTAAAAATGGAATAAGACTATGTAATTGTCTCAGAAAACTGTACCTTAACAAAAACCTTTATAGAAAGAAGAAAAATAAGTTTGTCTTAGAGATCAAATCACTCCAGAATCTTTGTGCTCTGATGGTTTCTCTCCATTGTGGCCGCTATCCAGTGTTCACTTATTCACACAAGTGATAAAAAAGGAAGAAACAGCTCCTTTTTCTTCACTGGAACCATTAGCATGGATTAGTTTTGCTGGGTTGTCAAACTCTTCTTCCCTCAGTTCCCAGACATGTGTGTGTTTCTTGCTCAAACCGAGGTTCTTCTGTGATGTTGAAGAGGTGTGCCGGATCCAGTCTTGCAGAGTATGTCCATGTGTGACAAAACACCTGAGCCCCATTTTCCTTAATAGTTTGCATTTCTGGTCACAGTTACACTAGGATTGGCAGACGAAATGAGTTCTGAGACTAGAACTTTGTCATTGACTCATGTAACAATTTTTGTCTTCTGTCTCCATATGGCTATATAGATTATGCTTCTCATGGGATAGGCAGCAATGGCTGAAAAGCAGTTTCTGTACTAAAACTTGAATGCTGCTCAGGAGATAGACTCTTCTCTGGTGTACTCTAATCACAATTGAAAGGGTCTGCATCATCAGAGCAGTGAGGGCTCTTGTCCCAAATGGAGGGACTGGGGGTCATTAGGGTTAACTTCTATTTGAAATCCTGCTGTCAGAAGAGCCGTCTCCCCTACTGAGGAGGAGAAACAGGGGAGTGAGCTCAGAAGTGAGTTGTGAGATTATGAGAGGTAGAGCTGTCCTCAGCTGTCAAAACTTTCGCAGAGCAACCTGGATTCTCTTAAATCAGTGCCCTTCAAACTTTACTGTGCACAAGGATTTCCCAGAGTAAAGATCCAGAGCTAGAGCTTGATGAGGGCTTGAGACTGAGTGAGTCACCGTGATGTGAGCACTGCTTATCTATGGATCCTGTTCTGAGAATTAAGACTCTGCCCCTCCCCCCAAAATCAATTCAGAGATAGCCATGGCTTCCTAAATATTTCACTATATTTCATTATAGTTGAAAGGATTTGGGGATGAGTCTTTATAACTCTACAGAGCTTTTCGCATAGTTGTGGTTGTGGACTACAGTATTGGGACTTGAACCCAGGGATCCCTGAACTAATCCTAGCTTTTTTTTTTTTTTTTTAAACTTTGAGACAGGGTCTTACCAGGTTACTCAGGCTAGTCTTAAACTTGTGATCCTCCTGCCTCAGTCTCACAAGTGACTGAGATTTAAGATGTGTCCCATTATGTCTAGTTGTGTGTAGTTGAAAGTTGCTTTATATGCTGCAATAGAAAAAACTCAGGGATCAGAAACAGCCCTTCAGTACATAACAAAAATGTCCTTCAAGGGCTGGGGAGTTAGCTCAGTGGTTCTGGCGCCTGTCTTGCAAGGTTCAATTCCCCCAGTAACCACATACCATAATGGGTGTGGAGACTCATACCCAGCAGCAACCAGTACCACATACCACAGTGCCGGGTGTGGTGGCTCATGCCTGTAATACCAGCACTCGGGAGGCAGAGGCAGGAGGATTGCTGTGATGTGAGTTGGAGGCTGAGCTCAGGGCCAGCCTGAACCACAAAGCGAGACTCTGTCTCGAAAAACCTTAAAAAAAAATGTCCTTCAAAAAGTAACACTCACTCAAAACTTGGAAACACCCTCAAATGACCTTCAGTGAACTCTCCTTAAAGATGGCTTCTTTTTAAGTACTCTTTCCCCATGTTGGACAGGCGCAGAACTCTCTGATGTTCAAGTGACACTGCATTGTTTATCACAGACTTTTACAGAAAATCTGTGCTGGATTTTGCAGGGAAGAATGTGGTCTTTGAACCACTGGTGGAAAATGAAAGGCCTACAGATGTTGCAGTGGTGCCAGTAAGGTACCAGAGAGACACTAACAGGTGCTCAAAGCCCTGGCTGCTGTGCAGTGGCATTGACCTTCTGCAGTCACCAGGTGCTCCCCGATATTCTTCCCTGACTGCAGCATACATGGTGACACCCTGACTTTGACTAAGTGAGGACGACGGACATATATTTGTGAAGCCAATGCTCAGATTGTGTTGAGTTGGTGGCACACACAAGCAGTGAGGGGAGCCAAGAGGGCAGGGCATTACTGTAAATGTCTTTAGTGGAATTTTTATCTGGTTGTGATAAATAAGAGGGAAGAACGGGCCTGATAGTCTTGGACTGTGAGTAGGAAGTGGCTTGGTTAGTGCCATGGGCGGTCAAAGTTCCTATGCCAAGTGGACAGTCAGAACTGATTCCTTTTGATACCAGTTCATCCTCTTCCCCTCGTGCCCACATTTGCCTCTGCTGTTAGCATCAGCTGCAAGGACCAGCCTTTCCTCCCAGATCCTTTAATTCTCCTCTCTTTAGCTAACTATTGTTTTAAATTACTTTACCTGTATAATGTTTTTTTAGTAAACCCGTGGCTGTGGCCTTTTCTACTTATGTAAGTATTGGAGACAAGAAATTTCTACAAAATTGTAGAAAACAAAAAGAAAGTTTTGTTCACAATTCTTTCCTACCAAAAACAACCACTACCAACATTTTAGTGCATGTCTTTACATTTTTCTGTGACTAAGCCTTTCAAAATTAATTTTTTTGTTAATATTAAAACATACAAAATCTTAATTACACAAATGTTCTGTGTAACACTTCACCGACTTCCACTTCCTACTCCAAGTCCCACTTTCAGTGATAATCTCTCATCATTGCCCCTTGAATATTTTTAAAGCATTCTTGTTTGTTTTTGGTGGTTATTTCAACCTAAAATAATATATTTCACTTCTAGTTCTTGACTAATTTTAGACAGTATTTATCAACTCCTTGTTGTCAAAGATGAGGAAATTAGAGCACTTACTTTCCATCTTGTTCCTCTTTGATTTTTTTTAATTGTTAAAACTTAAAACATTGATGTTTCAAGACTATAAGTAACTCATATGCTTTGTTTACAGACTGATCTGGAAATGTAACCCAAGGTGAGACAAGGAGAGAGGAGTAGAGAGGGTTCAGCTGTCTCAGCACTGCAGTGACTTCTGCTGATGGTGGCACCATCTTGAAATAACCTGAAGAAATGTTGTCTCTGAACTTGGAATTTACCTGGGCTTCTTTAAGAAAGGATCCCTTTTGTAACAGGAATTAGTAAGACAAGAGTCAGCATTCTCATAGGCAGTAAGGACTGAAGCCCTAAAATGGAATAAGGAAGCCTTAAATGGAGTCTACTGAGACATCATTCTCCAGAAATTTTACAAGGATAGCTGCCAGCTGTCCTTGGGCTGGCAAGGACTTCCCAGAGCATGGTCAGGCAGGCCATTGGCTCAAGGGCACATGGACCCTGCATAACCTGCAAGGACACTGCACAGACTGAATCCTTAGAAGTGTGCAGCTTCCTAGAAGGTAGAGATCATGCTACCTACTCAGGGGCTCCCTTATACACAGCTTAAATACCCCTTGGTGAAGAGGCCTGCGGTCAGCCTATGCAGAACCCCCTCTCACCTAGGAGGAGATTTACTTTGTTGCCTTTATATCATTATTCTCTTTTTTTGTTTGTTTGTTTTTTGGTATCTTTTAAATAAATTTGCCTGCATCCTACCTCTTCCTTTCACAGTTTCATTCTCCCCACCTTGGGACATGATCCTTAGTTCCTATAACACTTTTCCCTCTGGAGTTTGGATGCTGTAATTTTTCACTCTCTCTTGCTCTAGTCTAATCCTATTTAGTTGCTGTTTTCCAGAATCTCCTTAAACTTTTGTTGAACTGCTGCTTTCTTTATTCCATGCCTCTTGCCTTTAGTGTTATGTTTTTAATATTTAAATTTTTAAAATTTATTCCATAACTTTTTGTTATATCACTGAGGCCTTGGGAAGTAAAGGGCTAGCTGTACGTGTTCAGCCCACCATTTGGCATCATTATGAACGATTTTCTCCAGATGGCCATTGCTTGGTTTCCACTGTCTTGTGATGAGGTTGCTTTTTACCACAATGATTGTACTAATGTGAAGAACAAAGTCCCAGGACCACATCAAAATTTTCATAGTTACCAGGGAGCAACTGAGCTCCTTCTTTCTTTCCAACTGTCCTGTGTTATTGGACATAGCTGCTTTCATTGTATTAGATTCATGCTTGTTCCACATATCTGCTTACATGGTTTCCATAGACCATTCTGCAAAAATCAAAAGGAGACAGAGTAATCGGGTCTACTCCTACTTCAAAGTTCATCCTTTATTTAAATGTTTAAATGTGTTTATTTAGTGCCTCCTTTGTGCTGAACCCTTTCTCAAGTAAACAGAGAATGCACCTGTGATGCTTGTGTTGTAGAAGGCAAGGACATATTACTTCCTATTTTTCTGCAGTGCTCAGCTCCACACAGGCCAGGAAACAACTAGAAGGACAACATTCATAATGCAGCCAGAGGACTAAATACATCACCTAAACTCCCAGCTGGCTTATCTATTCACCAAACTGCCTTCTAATGTAATACTAAGTGGTCAAAATCTTTGTTCAAAGATCAGAGGGCATTTAACAGTGATAATTATATTTAAAGGAGCAGATAAATGTTATCATTCCTATTTTAAAATTTAAAAATAACTCCAATATCCTACAATACAGTAATGATTTTTAAATTAGCATATCTTTAAAATTAAAATATGAAACTCTTATAAAGGATATTTATAAACATACTCATGATAAAATTTTATAGTTACTAGGTGAAAAATTATGATACAAAATTATGTACTGTAGTTGAACTTTATGTATTGACTTGTCTCAGTGCTGTGGGACATTAGTAAAAATTGTACCTTTCTTTTTTCCCAACCAGTGCTCTCAGGTATGGTTTATTAATTTCTAGATTCCCATTATGATAATACCGTGGACAGACTCCGTAATGCTCCGGTTACCTTTAGTTTCTGAAGCATAGTCAGATGAGCTGATTCAGGTCCTTCCTTCCCCGTGCAGCAGAAGTTACAATCCTGAGGCCGACTGAGTTGGGCCGCAGGATGGAGGCTGTGCCTCGGTGCCAGAGGCAGTTGTAAGTCTTGAGCTTTTATTTGAAAAGCTGGTGGGTCAGAGTGGGGAGAGCTCATTGGCCTTGCTCCGGATCAGCATGTTCTGTGCTGAGCTGAGCTCTCAGCAAGCCAAGTGAGCTTCCCTTGGGTCTTTCTCCACCTAACAAGATCCCCTCTGTCACTAGAAAGAAGAGGAGACTTCTCTCAGGTCTATACACTTCTTCCCTGAGTCGTGAATATACCACCTTGCAGCTCAGCACCTGCTTCTCCACAAATTTCCTTTTTTACGTAGAATTACAAACTCTTGGCATTCTTTGCTATGCCCTTCAGTGACATGGAAAAATAAATTTTTATCTTCTTCAGAGTTTTTATCTTCTTCTCAGGGATTCTAGATCTTTAATCTTTATTAATGGTGCTTCTCCTATGTCTGCCTTCAGAAATGTTTAGACTAGAAATGGACCTTTGTATCTATGTATTACAGGAAACCCAAGGAAGAATTGTCTCAGATGCTGTATTCCGATAACAATCTACGGTTATAAATAGGTGCCAATTTAGCAGGGAACAATGATGGAGGAAACGCCAGTCCATGGGTTTCTATGGACAAATTTCTATAGATTTTCTTGGCTCTGTGCCTCTTATCTCCACCCACTGGGCTTTAGGAAGAGTTAAAACCCTTTTAGAAAGCAAATATAGTTTCTTTGCTCCTTTCCTGTACACAGGGCTATTAGTGAAGTAAGGAAAAAATGTGAAAGTTTCCTAAGGTATGATTGATGACGGTAAGTTTGGCTCTATGATTTTTAGCTCTGACAGAAGGCCTTGAGCCCTAATTATTTATTGATTGGCTTTGGGCAGAAACTATAATCCCAGTGCAGCAGGAAAAGTCCCACCCACCATCCCACTTACGAAGTGGGAAGCCTGAAGACACTTTTAAGCTCAATGATTTTTCTCCACTATTTTTATTGTTTAACTGATATTATCTGGGAGAAATAGTTCTTAGTTCACCCAACTGTTATGGTTCCCCTAAATTTGGGGGTGATGTTACTGTCACACTGTTAGGATCCACCTTATTTATACTGACAGTGATTTACCTTTGGTACTTCAGGTTGAACCAAGGCGTATGAAGCTGTTCTTTCTGCTCTGCTACCTGATCTAAATGCCCACCATAAGCTCAACTGCATGAGTTTCCTTTCCATTACTGGTTATGTAATATTTTTAACATAAGAAAACTTTGCATCACCAGAAAGTCAGTCATTCATAGACTAATACTAAAGTATAGAAATATTTTAGCTAGAAATATTGTCTGTTTTTTTAAATCGTCAGCCCACTGCTAACATTTACCATCAGGATGAAGTTCTTGTTTCCTAAATGTAGTAAGATTTGAAACAAGTATTATTTTGTACTGTATCTAATCTATCACGTTTTTCTGAAAATAAGATCTCACTGGAATATAATCAGCCTCGCAGACTAGAGCTGCACGCTGGCCCCAGTCAGCCTGTCCTTGCCTCATGAGCTCTACAGACCGGCCACCCAGCAGGAGACTATTGAGGGCAGGCGAGGCAAGGACAGGCTGACGCAGGCTGCAGTTTTGATTTCTAGTTTTCAAGGCTGATGATTTTCTGGTGAGGTATCATTTTCAGAGAAAGAGGGTATGGACCACTAAGATGATGTGTACCAGTATTAAAGGGCTGACATTTGGGGCAGCACTACTTTGTAAAAGCTTTACAGTGTTCATAATGCTTTTCCTTGCATGGTCTATGCTCATGTATGCACATTTAGTTAGTGTGAGGGAATTTTAATATGTTTTGTAGTTTCTTTTAAAAAATATTTTGAAGTTATTTTCCTATTTAATTATCAAGATATAGTTTACAGGTGCTGAAACCAAACAAAGTTAACCAAATTTACCAAGGCATGACAATGAATAAAAAGAGAGAGAAGAAAACTAAAACAACAAAAAGAAAGAAAGACATAAATGTTAATTCCTCTTTTGCAATTCAAGATTTCAGTGATTTCAAAGTTTGGGGAAACATTGCCTGAGTAATACAGCATGCATCATTTGAATGGATTAAAGTTCGAATCAATGCAAAGCAGCTTATGCTTCCCTGTCCCCATGGATACAGAAGGCCGCTGGGTGCTGTCCTCTGACAGGTCAAGCATGCCCAAACAGGCCCAGGAGGGAGGAGGCGGGGGAATGGTGGGGGAGGAGGCCAGAGGGAAGCCGCGCTTGCTCAGTGGAGTCACAGGTTCAGCTGGGAGAGTTAAAGGCAGGATGACAGAGTCTGGAGGCCAGGGAGGGTGGAAGACCAGCCAGCGTTGCTGTTCCTGTTGCTTACGATGCTGCTGCCAACCTTTCAACGACCTTCTTAGCCAGAAATAGAAGCTGAGAGACGCTGAGACAGAGGAGGTGTATCCGCTCACCCAAGTGGCTGTTCTGGTGCTTTCTCCGTATTTCATCCTCTCTTTCTTCTTATTTTATGCTCTGGCTCTAATTTTAAACAATTTTAAAACGTATAATTTTAAATTTTTTAAAATAATATTTTCTTGGCTCACTAAATATTAACAACCCTCACATAGTTGAGTATATCAAGTAACAGTTTGAAAGAATCAAAGGAATTGGAACCCATGGATAATAGAAAGTGATAAATATATACTGAGAAAAATGCTATTTTACTTGTTAAATGCTGATTCATGACAATGCGATTGCCAATTGGGTTGATTTTTAATATTGTTTATTTTTGATTGTTGAGACAGGGCTTTGAACTCACTGTGTAGCCCAGGCTGGCCTCAGACTCATGGCAATCCTCCTGCCTCATCCTCCCCAGTGCTGGGGTTACAGGTGTGCACTCCCACACTCGGCAAATTTTTCTGAACTATAGGAGTTTACTTGTCTGTGTTGAAAGGGCACGAAATGGAAGGAAAGCTGTGTACAAATGGATTGTACCCATTTAGTCTACAACTATACAGCGCCTATACACATGCAGAGGCATGTCTGACCGTTGTATGATGCACCCTTTGGGAGAGAATCCTTAGAAGACATGATCCTAAGACTTCCTCACTTTGTATGAGTCTGTGGATATGATTTCACTCAGATATGGCTGTCTCTTTTAACCAGTGTTTAAGTAATATTTTAAGTCCAGTACCACAGGCATTAGTAGACTGGTGTTCAATTCATATTTTTATTTCATAGCATCATCAGTTTATATGTGTGTGGGCCTTGAAGTTATTCAAGTGGTTTTCTGTTATTTCTCTTTCATGAAACCGATCTTTGTCTTCAAACAATATCTTATTTGGAAATCTAAAGTATTTGATGATAGTTAAAATCAGCACTGTCCTGCAAAATTGGCACAGACGTTAAGAGGCAGAGCCCCAACTATCAAGCACCTTCCAAGTATCTGCTTCCAGAACTGAGATTCTTCCAAGAATCTCTCTGAAAACACTTAGAACAAACCACTGTACAACTTAACCACCAAAGGTGAGGGCCAGCTCCAACCCCTTCACGGGGTGAGGGAAGAGAAACCTAGTGAGGTAAATCCAGACCCTCCCAGGGAGCTGCTGCAGCAGTTATAGCTGGCAAGCACACTGTTACGTTTTCAGGAATTCTGCAAGCCAGGTGAGGTCACACTGTCAAAATCAGCTGTGGTGAAAATATTTACACTGCAGACATCAGCACAAGCCAGGGGTCAGGAAGGTGTGACGCTCTCATCAGCACAGCTCTGGTTCCCGGATCCTGAGTTTTTACACAACAAGCTGACAAAAGATGCGGTGAATTTGGACCGGAAACAAGAAATTAATTTTATTTTATTTTATTTTATTTTATTTTTTGAGATAGGGTTTCACTTTTGTAGTTCTGGCTGGCCCTGAACTTGCTGTGCAGCTGGGGTGAGCCTGGATCTCACAACAATCCTCCTGCCTCTGCTCTACTATCCCTGGCATTGTGGTATGTGGTGCTGGTTGTTGATGGGCATGAGTCACCACGCCCGGCATTGTGGTATGTGGTTACCGGAGGATTGCGCTTGCAAGGCGGGCACCGGAACCACTGAGCTAAATCACCAGCCCACAGAAATTTATTTTAAAAATACCTCCTATACTTTGAGTATGGGGCTTCTATCTAGGATTTTGAGAACAGGGTCATGTGGTCAGGGGGAGGGGCTAAAGACAGCTGATTAATGCCATTTGCTTAAAGCAAACCCAACTAACAAAAGCTCCAGAAACCAAGCTCTATAGAATGTCTTGCTCACTATTTCACAACGAGAAAAGCCAAAGTGGTATGTAGAACCAAGGCCTCTAGGTTTCTAGTCCAGCATTCTTTTTCTTAGAAGCTGGTTGTCTCGGATTGCTTCTTCCATTATATACCTCTGAGTATGTAATCTTTATTTGTGTTGTCATTTCAAGGACCATAACTGCAGGAGGGATGATAACTTGAAACACGGCAGGTTAAAGTTGAAATGTGTTGTAACTGTGGAAAATAAACCAAGTGTAAAAGGCTTAGAAAAGAATGAAATATGTCACAGAAAACTTAAAAATATTGATTACAACTTGAAGTGAGAATATTTTGGATATTTTATGTGAAAGTAAATTGTAAAAGCCAAACTCACTTTTTAAAATCTTATATAATGTGATGACCAGAAACATTTAAATTAAATATGTAGCTCACATTCTCTTTCTGTTTGCTAAACTTTCATTAGACTCAGGGTTGTTTCCTTTTCAGCTACAGATGGAAAATGTTTGCCCTTCCTATTTCTCAGATCATATGAATAAGAGCATACGAGGTAATCTTTCTGAAAATACTCTGCAGGATACAACACAAATATGAAGTCAAACTTTGAGACATTTTAATGCTCAACCGGTCCCCATCTGTGTTTGTTATTCCCTGTAAGGTGGTGAAAGTTTTATAGTCTTCCTTTTGCTTTGATTTATATGGGTTTTTGTTTTTTTGTTTCTTTTGCTAGGGATCAGGAGAGAGGAAGTAATATCAAGGGCTAAAACATATACTAGCAAACATTCAGTCTCCTCATGTATAAACTGTGAGTGAAAAAGGAATGTTAAATTGTAGCTGATTGCTGCTAGGTCGGAGTGGGGACATCAAGAACACCCCTCTCCCACACTCCAGTCCTTCCCTAGTGCTTCCACAAGCCAACAGACCAGGAAGTCTGGCAAACAGTTCGCTGTCTTAGTTCCAGAATTACATGCTAAAATACAGAAGGTCAGGCTAGGATCTGGGAACTGGTGGGCATCTAACTGGCCCAGTCTCAGGGCAGCTTTGTCCTTGATTTGTGGTGGCACTTAGTGACAAAGGGACAGGAACCAGTGAAAATGGTTCAGTTCTGGAGAGAAGAGAGACAAAGCTGTATGATAGAAAACAAGTCTTGCTACCGGCCTTGCGCAGCAGAGACTAGCAGAGCCATCTTCATAATTATGAGATACTTTCAGGAGGACCCAGAAGCTATTGGTCAGAAAGTCTTTTGGTGGTGGAATACTAAAAAGCAGAAAGAGTCAAAAGGGGATACAATTTCATTGAACTTAAATTCTTATTCACAGGCTGGAGAACCTACAGACTGGCAATTCATAAATCTGAAAACAAGTCCCATCCAACTGATCTGTGAAAATATTTGAATGAATTACATCATCGTTAGTTTGATGAAGTATTTCTAGTGAATCTTCTTGCTTTCCTTTGGAGAACCACCTCTCTCAACTGTTTCTGGAGAACCTGAAAATTATACTGACCTCTTCTGCTGTGGAAGCAACCACAGGGCCCCAGTGATTAGTTCGTGTTTAAATATGGGCGAAATTCATACGAAGATTTTTGCCAGACCAATCAGAAAATAGCTGTGCTTTTTTATTGGAGTTCCTAGATGAATCAAGCGTAAGTATGGAGCAATGGTGGCCATATCTAGAAGGGAAAGCTTATCTGAAAGAAAACTAAAAATAGACAAATCATCTAAGAAATCAAAAGAGAACAAAATTTCATCACATTGAGCGCCAAGATTCAACCATTTTTAGACCTAGGACTACTTGTAGGTTTTTCTGTTATTTGAGCCAATATAGTCTCTCTCTCTCTCGTTTAAAAAAATTCACTATTTAAAAATGCAATAAAGTTTATATATAGCGGAAAGCACATATGTTAAGGATATATTTTGATGAGTTTGGATAAGGAAACTTAGTTTAAACCACCATCTCAGTCAAGATACGGCATATTTATGCCACTTCAAAAATCTTTCATTCTTTTTCTGGTTGATCAGTCTGATTTTGCTAGTATAGATTGCTTTTGCCCATTTTTGAATCTCTTGCTAATGGAACTAAATACATTCTTTTTAAAGTGATACATGATGGTCATAAATATATATGGGATATAGTTTGATATTTCATATAGAATATGTTCTTTTGTGTCTGGCCTCTTTTATTCAACATTATATCTTTGGAATTCAACCACATTCCACAGCAGTTGACTCTATGTCTAACTAACATTATGCTGTAATACTATACTATAGTTTAAAATTTTATTATTATTTTTGATGGTAATTTACTTAATGGTGTTTTAAACTTTGGTGACAAGCATTTAACAATGGTTTAAATGAACTTTTGGTTTAGTTCTTTTTAGGTAAGATAAAGCAAAAGTAAACTACATGAAATTCAGATATTATAATAAGTAATTCACTCTCTAGTTATAAAAAACTCTTTAGTAACCATCTCTATAGTTTAATTTATTCTTTCACTAATAAAATAATTTACTTATAAGTTTCATTAAGCATTCAAAAAGCCTTAAAATGAATAATTATCAAAGGTTATTAGTTTTTGGATCAAGGAAAATAATAATAGACTAGGACTAGGGATTTGGCTCTGTGGATCCAGGGCCTGCCTTGCAAGAGCAAGGGCCTGGGTTTGATCTCTGGTCACAGTGCCAGGCATGGAGACTCACACTCACCAGCAGTCACAACCACATACCACAGAGCCAAGTGTGGTGGCTCATGCCTGTTATTCCAGCACTTGGGAGGCAGAGGCAGGAGGATTGCTGTGAGTTCAAGGCTGAGCTCAGAGCCACCCAGAACTACAAAAAGTGAGACCCTGTCTCAAAAACAAAAAACAAACAAACAAAAAAAAACAAAAAACAAAACAAAACAAAAAAACTAGACTTTTTTTTTTTTAATAAGAATGGCTCACTTTCCAGGTCTCCAGTTAATCTTCAGTGTAATACAATTTTTCCTAAGAAATACAATTTTTTTAAAAAAAAACGCTTTGCATTTTAGATACTACTTACAAGTTAACATGATATGCTAACAACTTACACTTTACCTAGAAAATTTAAAGTGATACCAATGCCAAGAAGTTAGATTTTAAATTGGTTAGTTTTGTTACTTATCATATATTTAGATAAAATATAAAAATCGTGACTGTGCTTTTTTTTTGTAAAAAGGATGACATTAAATGAACAACTGAACTTCAGCTAAGAGTAAGTACTTCTGGGCATTATATATTTGTAAATACAAAGTTATTTTGAAGCTACTGTCACTTGTGGATTGTTGATAAGTAGAAAGACTAATTGCTGTCCTAATTTTATGATACCTCTAGCTGACCATTCAAATTGTACACTAATTTCTCATAAGAAAAATAGAAACAATCATATTGGTTTGTAGGAAGATTTTATATTATTTGTATCATTGCCACATAACATTGAACAGGGAAAAGGCCTACAGAAAATAAATATTCACTTAGAAAGAGAGCAAAGTTGGAGTAATTGCAATATTAATGGATGCCCAGGAATATTAAAAATAAATCTCCAAAGAACTTAGTGATTATTGTTGGTTGTGTTAGTTACTTTTCTCACTGCTGAGACAAAATACCTGACAGTCAAAGTTAAAGGGGACAGGGTTTATCCGGCTCACAGTCTGTACAGGGTTCAGTCATAACAGGCTCCAAGGTAGAGTGGCATAAGGACAACAGTTCACAGTGGGGGAGGCAGCAAAAGAAAGAGACCTTCGTAGCAGCTGTCTGACCCTTTTATCTCATTCAGACTACTGGGCTTAGGGTGCTGTCACACCAGTGACTGATTTAGTAGTCACACAGTCTTAATCCCAGTGTCACACACACTAGGCTGAGCCACTTCTAAAAAGCCCTATGACCACATGAGCTTTCGGGGCACATCTAGACACAAATCATAACAGTGGTTCTGTGGATAGTTGGGCTAGAAATTAATATGCTGTTTGAGAGTGGTTGGGCCCTCACGGAAGAAAACATAGAAGACCAGACACACAAAGATTGTAGCTGGAGGTAAATCTGAAGAGAGCCGGCCTGAAGATGAGACACAGTAGCCAGATCTGTGAGGCTCCCTGGAGCAAATTAAGATTATGCTGTAATTAGCATCACTTTGTGCAGGAAGCCCAGGACATTAGATGTATAGGTGGGTATCAGAACATCTGGACCCACTGCTCTCCATGTACCTTTGCTACATGACTCCTTTCCCCACTGCATCAGTGTTAGCTAAGCCACTATGCATACTTATAATCCTACAGGTTGACTGTAGTTTACTCATGTTGCGATTTTGCGGTATAAGGTATGTCTGACAAAGAACCTCCATAGCAACTTGCTTTTGGGACCCCTCCTGTATCTCAGGGGCTTTCTCTCAGTAAACCTTTGGTATTCTTCATGTCTGTGGTCCTTGAAATTCATTTTTCCATATCTGGGGGACACAAATTCGATGTACCTAGTATCTAGCGGGTTGAGATTTTTCCCACAGAGTTTATGCCTTAAATGTAATTTTTAAAAACAAGCCTCGGCTGGAGATTTAGCTCAGCGGTTCCTGCATCAGCCTGGCAAGTGCAAGGTCCTGAGTTTGATCCGCAGTACCACATACCACATACCAGTGCCGGGTGTGGTAGCTCACACTTATAGTCCCAGCAGTAGGGAGGCAGAGGCAGGAGGATTACCGTGAGTGTGAAGCTAGCCTGGGCTACATAGTGAGTTCAGGCCAGCCTGAACTACAAGGTGAGACCTTGTCTCAACAACAAGGACAACAAAAAATCCACACAGAAAATCCCCCAAAGAAGAAGCCTGATCCCTGTTACATATAATCTGAAATGGAAGAAATAGAAAAATACAGTTTTGTTAGCCTTTTCTTTTTTCTTGAGAAGCATAATCTTACATAATATGTAGTAAAATGAAAGGCAATCCTGAGAAAATTCTAGTCCTGTCACCCTTTAAGAAATTAACTCAATTATTTATTTTTATTTAGTTTTGCTATCGGGTATAGAACTCAGGACCTGGCACTTGTGAGGCAGGAACAGCGCCACTGAGCCACATTCCTGGCTTATTTTTAATTCCATTCCATTCCTTATTTTTAATTCTGGAGGTTTATAAAAATTCTTTCAGTCTTTTTTCAGGGTCAGATAGTCATTATTATTTTGAATAACTGAATAAAATTTCAAATTGTAAGGATAATAAATATGCTACACACAATTAAACTTTTTTGTCTTTGAGATTCTCTGCTTTTTAGATATTGTTTTTGCTTATCAGTGACTTTATTAACCTTCAGTTGAAACTTTCTAAAGATGCTAAATTTCAAGCTGTGATTAAATGAGTTCTAAAATATATGATAGGTATGGTGAAATGGGAAGAAAATATTCAAAGGGAAAGGGGGGTAAGACTAGTAAAGAAGGGAAATAAAAAATTTGATGGTTAAGAAAAGAAAACAAAACGTATGTATATGGGGGTGGAAGTGTAAGGAGGGTCAAGGAATGGGAAAAAATGAGAATCAGGATGTGTCATGTACTGGTACAAATTCTCAATGTTGAATGTGATCACAATGTATATATAAACTGTAACAGTAAAATCAATTTAAAAAATAAAGCTGTGTGGGCCAGGGATTTAGCTCAGTGGCTCTGGCACCTGTCTTGCAAATGCGAGGGCAAGGGTTTGGGTTCAGTCCCTGGTAACCACATACAACAATGCCAGGTATGGTGACTCATGCCCACCAGCAATCAATCAGTAACACATACCACAGTGCCAGGTCTGGTGGTTCACACCTGTAATCCCAGCACTCGGGAGGCAGAGGCAGGAGGATTGCTGTGAGTTCAAGGCTGAGCTCAGGGCCAGTCTGAAACACAAAAGTGAGACCCTGTCTCTAAAAAAAATAAAAGTAAAGCTGTGAAATTTGGAATTGAATAGTCTGGAACTTGTATCCAGATGTTTTCACTTACTACTTGGTATTTACTGGTAAATTCTTTAACGTTCTGAATCGCTCCCAAATATAAACGATGATTAACAATAACTATCTAGAATCACGTAGGAAGTTGAAATGAGACCACAATCCTTGGCACATTCTGAGCATGGAGTAAATGTTAGTTTCAACCTTCACCGAGGGCCCGCCTTCTGGGGAGAGGCATGTGTCCACATGAATTCTGCGTTCTTGAGTTCTCCTCGCACCTTCTTTTAAAAGCAGTCCATTCCTACGTTTATTAAACTATCTAGCATTTAGTCTATCAGAATCAATAATAACGATTGAACACTTAACAAAGAGCACTAGCCGATGGACTAACTGATAATGAAGTACTTTGGTGTAATTCTTTATTTTCACTGACATAATTTCTAGGGCCTACGGGTACACTGTATATAGAGAAAATGTGATTTGATTACAATAGGATTTACGTGGCTTAGTCCAACTTAAAGCAACTGTTGGCCGGATACAGCGAAAGCTGGAAATAGTTTCCAGGTGGAAAACGTTGAAATGGTGCACGGGTGGAAAAACAAGGTGAAGCACGAAGCAGCAATGCCATAAATAATGATCAGAAGATGGGTTTCAAAGTACTTTCATTCAAGTTAGGTTCTCTTCAGATTGGAGATAAAAATCCAGTGGCGAGAGCAGCAGAATACAGTGTGAGACCATCTTGCTGAGAAAGCTCATAGAGGTTTAAAACCCCCACGGAAAAGAGGATTTTCTTTTCCCCTGTCCGCCTCTTGCAATCATTGCTGTTTAACGCGCTTCCAGCGTTTACAAGGGAAAACACCTGACAGCAGCTCTTAGGCTAAGGGCGTGCACCTTTTTTAAGGCGCACCGCGTGCAAACGTGTTTCAAAGACGTCTACATCCCAAATCCTTTGCCCAGTCTAAACGTCACGTCAGGCCAAACGAAGGCACCCCCTTCTCATGAAGTCAGCAAGGTCTGTTCTTTACAAGCCCTTTGTTTATCTTCATAATTCATAACCAAGTAATATACAAAAAAGGGTCGTCGACACTTTCCAGTGTTTTAAAGATCGGTGGCCAATTTTATCTTTCGTTGTAGCAGCCCTCCTAACCCCGCCCGCATCCTTCTTCAACCCGCTGGAAATAGCTCCTGAGACAGCCACAGTGCCCGACCAATGGACGGCTTCTCTCGCTCTCGACATCCCGCCTTCCCGCTCCGCTGTGGCAAATAAAGACAGCCCGCCGGCAGACAGAGACCAATAGGAGCCAGGGAAGAGGTGTCATTGGCTGAGGCCACCCCGCGGTGCAGTCTGGGCCTCCGCCTCCGTTGCCTTGGTTACCGGCGTCGCTGGTCCCTGCCTTGTCCTAGGCTCAAACTTCGAGTTAGCGGCTTGCGAGCCCGCCCGCCGCTCCAACTGGAGCCGTAAGCTGGGTCCTGATGGGCAGGCAAGGAGGCCGCGAGTGGCGGCGGGCTGGGGGTAGCCCGGGGGTTGGGTGTGGGGTGCGGCTGGGCGGGCGTGTGCGTTTACTGAAGGTGGGGTGGTGAGGGATTAGGGAAGGAGGGCTGTGAGGCGCTGGGAAAGTACTGGCAAGTGAATCCCGAGCTGGGCTCCGCCGCAGGGTCGGAAGGAGGAGGGCGACCCCCCTGCAGGGTGAGGTGAGAGGTTAGGAGACAGTTGGAAGAGCTTTTGGTAGAGACCTGAAAGAGAAGGAAAGAAATAGTGGGGGCACATGTGCAATTCCTAAAAACCAAATCCTGGAGTCCTGGAGAGACTCGTGGAAGGTCTGGTAGCTTAGGGATAATTACAGGTTTATTATTATTAGACTGTGATTACCATGAAAAGGCACTTTTGTCCAGGCTGAGTTTTGTGTTTACACACCCTCCAGCGATGGGCTGAACCGAATAAAGGAAGTGCGAGAAATAGGCTTTGTTGACGACGCTAGAACGAGCACACAGGTGCCCGTGTTTCACGCCGAGTGAACCAGGGGAAGGTATTTAACAGTGAAGAGCCCTGGTCCTGTTCACCTGAATTTATGGCCTTAAAGAATTGACATCATTAGTAACTTACTTGTGCCGTTTTAAAAAGTAGTTTGGAAATAGTAGATTGGTCGTGTGAATTTATTGAAATGTATCTAGGTAAATGAAAAATATCGGATGCTTTTATTAAAATGGATTTAGTTTGTGTGAGCTATTCACTGGGGGTCACTGACTGGCAGTTTTCTTAAACTCTGTCATCAGAACCTCCCACCCCACTCAAAGACTGAAGATTTAGGTTCCTCTCCCGAGGAGAAAACATTTGGTTCTCATTGGTGTTTATGTCCATTCAGTGTCTTTGGGATCAAAAGTTATTTCAGTAATTTTGGGGGGAGTGGCCACATACAATATGGAAAAAGGTAAACTCAGTCCAGTTTTAGTCCTCTCTCTCACTTTGTGATTTGTTGCATGTTGACTGGTATTGTTTATCCAAACACACAATAGCAAGAAATAGTTTTTGCTTTTTCAGGTTGATAGTTTCATTTTAAATATCAAAAAACTATCAGTGCCATTGAAAAAGAGTTCTTTCTTGTCACAGTCATATCCCTTGTGATAAGCCCGGAAACTGCTTTTCCAGACACACCAGAGAACCCATTACAATAAAAACTACTCTGTGTCCTGGCATTTGTGTCATCTATCTTTATAATTTATTCTCCTTTTCCTCTGGTGCTTTTCTTGGCTGAGTCCATCCTCTTTGTGGCCTTCCACCATCTATGTTTTGTTAACACTGAATTGTGTATCTCTGTCCTGGAACTTTTGAGATGGTGTCAAACACTTGCTAATTTTTGGCGTTTGCACATAGACTTCCCAGAGGCAAACTTAGCATGTCTGAATGGATCACCTTTCTCTGCCAAACCAGCCGAGAGTACTATATTCGTCTGGTTTTGCAAGTGCAAATCTTTGCAGTGCATTTAGGTTCTTCTTTCTTGCCATCCTCTGCATTTCTTGTTGCCAAGTCTGTTTTATTTTACTTGATAAAACATTTCTAGGATCAGTTTTGTACTCTGTATTTCTAGTTGCACTGCCTCAAATCTTGATTGCACACTTATATTGTCTTCCACTTCTTGAGTTGGAGATGAATCTTTGCCATCAGGTCTATTAATTCTAACCTTCTTGAGATTTATTTCCAACCAACTTCTTAGTGTGACACAGGATTCTTCATTAAATGATCTCTTCCACCTGATCCAGACTTCCTTACTGCTTTATCACTCTCCAACCCTAGGAATTGCACTCATTCCAAACTGGCACCATCTAATGAAAATACAGCGTGAATTATGTACATATTCTTTTAGTAGCCACAAAAGACAATGAGTGAAATTTAAAAATCTTTATTATTTAATCCATTATATCCCAAAATACTATTTCAACATATCAATCCAGAAAAGCTTATACAAGATAGATTTTATTTACCTTGATGTACTAAAATTTCATATCCCACATATACTTTACACTTGCAGAGTATGTCAAATCTGACTACATTTCCAGTGCCCAGCCCCTCCTGTATTGGACGGCATGGTGGTGAGCTACTTTGCAGTGGGCACTTAGGCCTTGCCTTTCTTACTTCTGTGTATCCTGTTCTTCCTTATTGAAACAAAGACCTCTCTCACCACCTGCCAGCTTGTACTGACCTCATTCACCACCTCCCCCCCAAACATGTCCTCCTTACCCCTCAAATTGTGTCTAAAATTATGCTTGTGCTTGGTATCTGAGGATTTAATTTAGGCATTATCCCCCTTTGAAACTGCCCCAAACACCTTTCTGCCCTCTTAGTTTTGAGTTTATTTAGCCTCTAAGAATGTTAGAAATTACAAGAAGAAAACCTCTTCTTTTATCATTGTGCTTATATGCTTTTGATTTATTTTCTTGGCTGAGAGTTTCCTAACAGAGAATTAGTGGTATTCTACTCTTTTGTGTTATTCTCACCCCATCTATACTTCAGATCATGAAAATAGCTGTTCAGCGAATATCTTAAGGATGGATGAAGGTTCTGTGCATTTGACTCACTAAACTTTCAGAATATCGTGCTGTGGTTCAAGAGCTTTCATTTGACCCTTTGTTTTGAATTATTGTTAGAAACTGATTTGCCTTAAATTTTAAGTCTAGCATTTCCTGTGACCTGACCAATCATATCCAGACTTACGCTTAAAATCCAAACATTAATAATTTAAAAATAAAAGTTAACATAATTGGTTAAATAAGAGTAGGTGATTGCAAATAAATATAGTCTGATGAGAATTGTTTAGAGATATTTAGGAACCTGTAAGTAGAGGAGTGAGAAAATTTTATTTGATTTTTTTTGTTCCTTAATCACTTACTTTGTAGAAGAAAAATTAAGTTTTAATGTAGCAATATGGTTTTTACCTTATTTGATGTTTAGATACTTTTCTTTAAAGAGAAGAGGCCTTATTTGTATCTTCCCTCAGTTTATTTCCATTTCACTTAGTTCCTTATCGGTGGTGTGAGCTCTTCTGCCAGCAGCACAGGTAGCCAGGCAGCAGTGTTTTATACAAGCCAGCCCTGAGCACCAGGCTACAGAAGGAAGTGGACAGGTCTTTGACTGTACAGTTTTGTTCTGTTTATTTTTTTTAAACTAGTACTTTAGTTTTTTAAAATTAAAAACCTTCCAGTTGGTGACCTAGATGATCATTTTGCATCAGTGGTCTTTATCAGTCAAGATTTACTTTATGATTTATTGGAAACAGATGATGGAGACATGGTAGCACTGAAGGAATTTATGGGAATTATAATCTTTCTTTTTTAAAATCACATAGCTCTAACATGTACTGTTTGCTTTGTGTGTTTTGCTTTTGTCAAGTAGTTTATTTGGGGTTGGAAATGACAAGTATTAGATTCAGTCATTTTCCGGCAGCTATACTAGCACTCTTGACCATGTTGGAAAAGAAACAGCTTTTAGGAGTTAAAATTGGGCAAGATTTATGACTTTTTTTTTTTCTTTTAGCTAATTCTTTGATAGCACTGAGAGCCAGTGAAATATATACCCTATCACTAGGGGTATATATTTCCCTCTTAGACATGTTAGAGATTGAAGTAAGTCTTTTGTTACTATTTTGAGAGAGGAAAACTTAATATTTCTTTCAAAGCAAAAAGATATTTTGAGTTGAAACTTACTGTTTTGTTTGGGAAAGCATTGTATGATAATCGACATCGCACTAATAATGCACAGTGCTGTCATTTACCAAATAAATTAGACTAGATTTCTGTTCTCATGGGTCTTAGGTTGAGTAAAAGGAGTAAGGTATAAATGTAAGATTTTTTTTTTTCCGAATGATAACAAGGTCTTTTAAAACCATAAAAGAGACTAAAAGGGTAGTCTGTCTGGGCCCACTTTAACAGAATTATAAGGGGGAGCCATTAGAAAAGGTGTGATTTGTGCTGCCTGAGGACAGGAAGAACAAGTGTAGCCACCTCTGTGAAGCTTGAGGTAGAGGGTGCAGCCGGGAAGAGTGTTGGTGTCTTGAAAGCATGAAAGAAGGCAAGTTCACCTGGGGGGAGAAACCCAAAGCTGGTGATAAGTGTGGCATGAGATAGGGCTGTGGAAAGGGGCAGAAAGGCTATATCGTGTGCAGGTTTGCTAACTTAGGGAATCAGACGATCTTAGGGGACTTTGATGTATGTTCAATAGGGAAGCAGTGCTCTCTGATCTGTTTCACATTGCTTTTTTGGAACTGGCGGTGGGAAACCAAATGTGAAAATAGGACATCAGGAGGTTACTGCAGAAGTCCAGGTCAGAGCAAGGTGTTCGTTCCCACAGGTGCAGATGGTAAAAGTGGTTGGACCTGAAATACAGTTTGAAGATGAAACCATTAGGTTTGGTAGATGATTTGGATGTGGTATATGAGGGGAGAACGAATCCAAGATGATCCTAGATTTGTGACATAACAGTAGAAGAAGGTGTCAACTAGGAAAGAATAGAGATAGAAAGCAGGCAGGTTATAACTCCAGTTTTGAACATGTAAACTTGAAATTATTTGTCAAGTGGAAGGGTGAATATTTGAGTGAGACTTAGGTGACATCACTTACGGAAAGAGTGTTATTAAAGGAAGGAGTGCCAACATGTGGTACCTTGGTGTTCTGAAACCTGGGCAGGAAGAGGAGGCAGATTTGTCAAAGGACAATGAGAAGAGACAACCAGTATAGGAGAAAGGAAACAGAAAAGCCTGTGGCCATGACCACTGAGAGAGAAAAGACAATGCTTTAGGACTAAAGGGCTAGTTGATTATGAGGAATGCTACTGTGAGATCAGGTTGAGCTCCAGAGAAAATGGTTGGAAAAGAAGTGGAGATGGCATTCTACAGTATAGATTACACTTTGAAACTTAAAAACTTGTAAAATCAAAGTAGTTGTGTTGTAGATGCAACAAGACCTGGAGAACATTGGCTTTATTGAAGCCTCTGTGAATAGGAATGGTCCTGGAGAGAGGGCTCCGTTGCAAGGGCACAGCCTTTGATAGGGAGAGACAGTACAGAAAGAAGATGTGTAAAAGATTCAGATATCCACAGAAGTAAAACCTGTTTGGTTTTGGGAGGACAGAGGGTATGGGATGGATACAGGTGAAAGTGGACTTCAAAGATGAGTTTAGGTCTTAGCAGTTTGTTGTTGATGTACTGAATAACTTAGTCTATTGCAAGTTTTATTGAAAGAGCTTTATGACCTTAGATAATCTTTGTGACCTTGTATAAGTCATTTTTTTCTAAGCCTCAGTTTCGTCAATCTTTGCAAATGAAGATTCCTCAACAACTCTTCCAGTGCTAAATTATTGTGTAATCTAATTAAACTATTACTCTATTCCTTTGTACCCTGTAAGAAAAATTAATATTATCCTAATAGTTGATTTTTTTTTATCCTTAATCTGTTTCTACCTCTTTTCTGTGCTACAATTTTCTAAGTTTCTTTTTTTCTTTTTTTTTTTTTCTGGTTTGCTTGACTGAGCTGTTTGCCTGACAGCTCTGCAAGCCAGATAGCAGTGTTTGTACAACGACTAAGGTAATGATGGCAAACTTTTCAGAGCTTTCAGTGGTACAGACCACTTGGTGTAACATGTGTACCATAGGTTTGCCACCACTGGGTTAACTTGATTTCTTAAAATGAATTTTCACAAGCATATAAGTTTTCATTCTCAGGAGAAAATTAGCTTTTTGTTTTGCCATATTTCCTAAGGAATACTTTTTCTTTCACTTCTCTGATGGGTTGAAACAAATTAACACAAATATATGTGGGTTAGAATTATTTTACTTCTAACTAGACCTTAAATAACCAGAATTTTGGAAAAGCAGGAAATATTCTCATGTATGGATTTTATTGAATTATCACTAAGAAATTATTTTCATGCAACATGTGTGCACTCTTTCTTTAGAAAACAGGAAATGAATACGTAGTTTCATAGACCCTAGAAAATTGATAGCGTATATGAAGTTGTCCAAAATGGTAAGAATTGTTAGAAATGATTGACTTAACATGACTTTTATTTGTTGATAAGACAGATCTGGCCATATGTGTCTGCTGCCTCCTCTCTCTTTGGAAACAAAATAATAATAATAAATGAAAAAAGAAATGTATAACACTAGAACATTAATACAGTTTTCTTGGAAGACAGGAGATCACCACACATTTCTGAAAGGAGCAGAGAGTAATGATGGGCAAAACAGATGAGAACTCAGAAACTGTATGCCAAGTACTTGAGAGTGCTGCAACAACGGAAGCTTCTGACAGCTGCTATACAGCCTCAGAATTTGGAACTTAGAAAGTCAGAGTGTAAAGACGGCTGCAAATTGGAAGGAAGGTGTAATTAGAGAGCTGTACAATGAAATATTTGTGCACCATCCTGCTCCTACTGCCTCTTTCCTTTCTTCCCTAGAAAAATAAACGATTTTTTTCTTCTAGAAATAACAAAGACAATATAAAGGAAAAATAATATTCCACCATGGACATTTATGTATAGAGATGAGCCCTCCTTGTTTAGGCTTTTAGGGAGTTCCCTATATAATGACAAATTTTTTGTTTTAATCCTAAAGCAAAAGGTGCCAGCCAGCACAGGGCTACAGTCCATCTTCTTTTGGCTTAATATTAATATTCAATAAACATTATTTTCATAGAAAATTAGCATATGAATAAAAGCCTAAGATAAACAAAAAATTGACAGCATGTGAAACATAAATAATTCTTGGGTAAGAAAGCCTTAAACAGAAAATGTGTTTTTAATATTCCCAGAGAAGTGAAAATATATCACTCCAATAAAGTAAGAATGGAATAATCATTTTGAAAAGCAGAAAAGAAAGTTCTTGGAAATTAAGATGTTGTCACAACTTTAAAAAGTTGATTCTAAAAAGAAAACAAGGCAGTAAATCTGTTGTTTAACTAGCAGAATTTCAAAAAGAGAAAATGGAGTTCAATTAACAGAAAAGTAATAGAAAAGAAATTCTAATGCTTAACGATATGTTACCAGATTAAAATAAAATTAAAAAAAAAAACCCAAGGCAATGAAAAAAAGACCTGTATTCATGTATTGCAAAATTTTAGTACAGGAAGAAAGTCCTCACAACTTGTAAAGAGGAATAAAGAAAAACCTGTAGAGGAATGAGAATCAGATGTACATAATCAGTGTGAAGATGTTACAGAGGCAGGGAACTTTTGTTCTTACACAGGGAGAACTCAGTATTGTTTAATAAAAACTGCAACAGATACCTCACTAGCAACATGGAGGGTTTAAAGGGTAAGGGGGCAATGTACTCAAAGTTGTGAGAGAAAAGGACTTAGGATAGCACTCGACCTATGAAAATAAAAGTGTATGTAAATGCGCCCTTTCAAATAGAGTATAGATCTTAGCATACAGTTCTTTCTTTTTTCTTAATGACATCTTGACATGTTCAAATTTCTGCATCTTTATTTTTGTATTATGGAGCCATCCTTATAGGCTATCTGACCATTACAGTACTACTCTGACAGTTGATCTGATAACTGAGGAGCTGTTAAGTGACCAGCGGGCGAGCAGTGGACATGGTGAATTGCTGGAGAAAGGATGACTCATTTCTGGTGGAAGACATCATGGTGGGGCTGTGAGGCGCCTCCCACTGCTCACAGTGCTGTGTGGTGTAGAACGTGTGAAGTGTTCATTGCTGGAATCTGTGGGTTAGTGTTTGCAGACCTAGTTGACTGTGGTAACTGAACAAAGCGAAATCATGGACAAATCAGGGAAATACTGTGAGCATAAAAGTGTGTGCCACTAAAATGCTAGTCCCACAGAGTGGGTGTGTGGGACAGTGGACGTGTTTTGTTTCACTGTAGACCTATTCAGGAAGAGTGAGAAGGTGCTGTTTTGTGACTTCTTCTCCTTTGCCATCATCATGAGTGGTGTCTGATTTAGAAGCCACAGGTCATGTAGCGTTATTTCTGTCATGCAAATCTAAATAGAATGAGTCTTTGTCTTTATCATATCATCCCTTTTTAACCATAGTATTGGTATTCAAATGGAAAGTCTTTGACAAAGCGCATGTCAATTTACCAAACATGTATTTAAGTTATTAGTGTTAATATTTACCAAGTACTTAATTGTGTGATAGTTATTCAGTTAATCCATTTAATCTTCACAGTAATTCCCTAAAGTAATTGATAGTTCCCTGAGGTATTGGTGTCCCCATTTACAGATAAACTGAGAGTGAGGTAGAGATTTGAAGGTAGGTTAACTCCAGTTGACACGGTAATGTGTGGTGGAGCCATTGAACTTGCTCTCTCTCTCATTATCCTTTAGTCTCTACACATTTTTTTTTCATTTTTCATTATTTTTTGTTATGGTGGCAGTGAAACATTCAGGCTGATTTATATTTATTCTTAAAATAGTAGTACAGTATTTAAAAATACTCCACTTGCCATTACAATTGCTGATTTCAGAGCCAACAACAAATTTTAAGAGCGATAGACATTAATATGCCAGAAGTTAAGAGCAAAGTTCTAAGTTGGAGTTGGGGTTGGAGCTGGGTGGTAGAAGCGTGCAACATGGGCGGGGCTGTGCGGTGGACTCCACTGCCCCCCTCCCCCACGCCCCGAAAGCCTGAGGGTTTTCTTTTTGGTTTTTTTTGAGGTACTGGAGATCAAACCCAGTGCCTTCATGCTGAGATTGGCATCTGATTTAGAAATGTGCAAATCCTAATACATCCTCAGCCATGTATGTATGTATATATGCATGTATGTGTGTATTTATATATTATATATGGTAATATATTTTTATTATATATATTATATAGATAAATTTTTTTGAGAATCTCACTAAAGCATTAAGTCTGGGTTTGAACTTATAAAAGTATGCCATCTTGCACAGCCAAAAAAATGTCTTTTTTCCTGAGGAAAATATTGAACCAATATTAGATGTATCAGAAGAACAAGCCTTAAGTCATTATCCAATTCATACACTTACTGAGTTGTGGCCTCCCCTACTCATCTTTGCCAGTACTTCTACCTGAGTTATCTTGGGTTACAGTGAAAAAAAGAAAAAAGTCTCAGACATTAATAATTTTTAAAAAATTTTTATTATTTTTAATTGAAATCTTTATTGGTACATTACATATATGCATCATGATTGCACTCCATAATGGGAATTTGTACCAGTATAAAACACAACTTAATTCTCATTTTTTCCCCATAGCCCTACCCATCCTACCACCCCCCTATATACATAAAATTTGCTTCCTTTGTTTTTTGTTATAATCTCATTATTTTTCCCCCTTCACCCTATTTTACTTTGAGTATTTTCTATTTCACAGTATATAACATACAATTCTAGGACTCATTTACATCTTTATTTTCTCATACCAGAGAAAAGATGTGATATTTACCTATCTGACCTATTTATTTCACTTAGGATATCCTCAATGTATGTCCATTTAAGTATAAATGATTCAAATTTATCATTTCTTATGGCAGAGTAATACTCCATTCTGTAGAAGAACCACAGCTTTTTTTTTTTTTTTTAGGTTTTTTGAGACAGGGTCTCACTTTGTGGTACAGGCTGGCCTTGAGCTCAGCCTCCAACTCACATCACAGCAATCCTCCTGCCTCTGCCTCCCGAGTGCTGGGATTACAGGTGTGAGCCACCACGCCCGGCACTGTGGTATGTGGTACTGGTGGCTGCTGGGCGTGAGTCTCCATGCCCAGCATGGTATGTCGTTACTGGGGATCGAACCCGGGTCCTTGTGCTTGCAAGACAGGCGCCAGCACAACTGAGCTAACTCCCCGGCCCCAAACCACAGCTTTTTTATCCAGTATCCAGTTGATGATGAACACTTGGGTTGTTTCCAAGATGTAACAATCAGAAACTGAGCTGCTATAAACATGGGTGCCCATATTTCACTGTGATATGAGTCTTTTAATTCTTTTGTGTATATACCTAGCAGGGTGATGGCCGGGTCAAATGGGACCTCTAATCCTAGCTTTTTGAGGAATCTCCAAACTGATCTCCACAGGGGTTGTACGAGTCTACAGTCCCACCAACAGTGGGGAAGGGTTCCTTCTTCTCCGCAGCCTCGCCAACATTTGCTGCTGGCTGATTCTGAAATGGCAGCCATTCTATGGAACCACAGCTTTTTTATCCAGTCTCTAGTTGATGGACACTTGGGTTGTTTCCAAAGACATTATTTAATTTTATCTGTATTTGAGAAAATACCCCTAAAAATATTTTTGTAACAGAAAACAAACCATGACATCATCTTTCCTAAAGCAGTGGTAGTTCCTTGATGTAAAATGTCTAGTCATTGCCTAAACTTTCTTGATTTTCTTTTTATTTGTTTGAATCAGAAGGGAAATAAGGGGGACATAGTTCAGGGGTAGAGCATTTGATTGCAGAATGAAAATAAGGTCCATAGGCTGTAATTTGTTGTGTACTAAGACTTTCTTAATGTTATAGGCACCCTTTTTCTCCCTCTTTTGTTCTATTAGAATTTATTAGAGCAGTGTTTTTCTTGTAGAGTTTGCCTTAGCCTGCATTTTACTAATAGCGTCCTTATGTTGTATTTCTGTCTTTTACACATTGACTAAATTGTCACTAATTCACTAAATTGCTCAGAGGCTTGAGCAGATTTAGATTTATTTTTGGGAGGAGGGCATGTACTCCAGAGATGTTGTGTCCTATCAGATACTATAATTTCTGGTTCTTTGCTTTTTGTGATATTACAGCCATTAGTGATCGTTACACAGCTTCATTATTCATTAGTGTTTTCAAGCTAGGATTCTAATTCTTTCATTTCATTTTTCATTTACTAACTAAAGTCATTCTGTAAAGAAATACATTACTTCATCTCTTTTGTTCACAGAGCTTGTAGTTAAGATATATACCTGATTATGTCCCTTTGTATTCAATTTCCAAACTAATGAGTTGGTTCCTTAGCATCTACAAAGAAGATAGTTTTTCTTTTAAGTAACTGACGCATTTGTAGATTTAGATGTTTGGCATGTTTTATCTTTCGCTGATGTGGTGCTTGCGGTGATGAGAATGTCTGTCCTTGGCGGCCCAGCGCTCCCTCAGTTGGCCCCGAGCCCATCCTGCCCTCCGCCCTCTGTCAGCAGTGTCTGATAGCTTTCTTGCTGATAGTATGATAACATTTAAAGTGCTACCTGAGATTGCATATTGTGTCTCTGTCATTTCCATTGCCTTTTTCAGATTTTAGCAGGTATTTACTTTTTCACTTTATATTTTTCTTATAGGGTGATGTGAGGTATTTAAGGATGGTAGTCATTTTTCTGTTATGTTTGTGTCTTTTATCAAATGTTTTTTTCTGTGATTAGTTTTAAAAATATTTTAGTTTTGGGCCGGGGAGTTAGCTCAGTGGTTCCTGTCTTGCAAGTGCAAGGGCCCTCTTTCGATCACGGTAATCACATAACAATACTGGACGTGGAGACTCACTCCAGCAGCAACCTGTACCACATACCACTGTGCCGGGCGTAGTGGCTCACGCCTGTAATCCCAGCGCTCGGGAGGCAGAGGCAGGAGGATTGCTGTGATGTGAGTTGGAGGTTGAGCTTAGGGCCAGCCTGAACCACAAAGCAAGACCCTGTCTCAAAAAAAAAAAAAATTTAGTTTTACACTTTTGTAGTTAATCATAGGTGTTTTTTCTTGTTCTTCAAGTAAGTTATTGTTTATTTCCACTGCCACTATCGCTTCTCCCTTCTCCCACCAAAAAAAAAAAAAAAACCCATGGCAATTTGATAGTTACCATCTCGTTAAATTTGTCATATCTGTGTATTATAACTCTTAAGACTCATGGGAATCAAATGTAATTAACATTCAGAAGGAGTTATAAATCAGGAACTTTATATATTATCCTCTTTAAAGGTCATGGCAAAAGCTGTCTTTTTCCAGTATTGTAAATAACTTGTGTGAAAATATAGATCACTTATACCCTCTTCTTAAAATTTTAAGCTATATAGTATTTTGCTGTGCATATTTTTAATTGTATCATTGTAGTATTTTATTTTGTGTTTATGAGTCTCCACCCTTCCTTAATTATAGAAAATAAAGTGGATCTTTCAGTGGTTGATATGAATTGTGGACTACAGATCTATTGTGGAGAAATAAATTGTGCAGAAATAAATATCATTACCAACATATGAAGACTACGAAAATGCTCTTCAGTGTTGTCATGAACCTGTGAAATTATGTGAATAGAGACGATTTCTCAGAATCATGGTGGAAAGTGCAAGAAGTGCAGACAGTGATCAAGAGAGTAAGACAGGCAGACATCACTCCTGTTACTACTCACCTGATTTTGGGACAACGCCACAGTCTTCTGGCCAGTCCTCGCCAGTCCACCCGTCATCTGTAACTGTTAGGGATAAACCCCCACAGAGACGAGGGTCAGTTAACCAAGTGCATCACCAAGGTAAGTGTTCTTTTGAAGTAGGCCAGTGGAACTCATTTACATTTTGAGTAGATTCTAGTTTCATAATTTATATAAATATTGTTGATAGGTCTATATATTGCCTTTTTATATTTAAAAGCATGCAATACACACAAAAAAAGTGTGCTTATTTTATCTTTTTCCCAAATAAGTGTGTCTTGGCATTTTTGAGGTACTTACTGTAAAGGTGGAACCAAAACAAAACCCTCAAAAACAGAACAATTCTTGTTTTTTTTGAAAATGTTAAAAGGCATTGCTCAAAAGTGGTTAAGGGCATTTTTATAGATTAAGTAGAATCACTCTAGCTGACACAATGATTGCTGTTATAGTTAAACCTACCAATGTAATTTGGGACTTGGAACCACCAGTCTAATTTGTATTCTATTAAACTGTGTTATGATGCAGACTTTGTCATTAAAATGTCATTATTCTGTAACAAATGTTTCAAACAAATGTTCTAGAATAGTAACATTTTACTGTATGATGTTCTGTAAAGTTTCTTGTTCATTTTAATCTCCAATCTGGGAAACCCTGTTGTACTGAGTAACAAAATATGGAAAGTCCATGAAAACAGCACAGGAAATGCAACTCCCAACTGATGAGAGCGTGCATTCATAAATGCAGACAGTTGGAAGGGCAGTAGCCGCAACCGGGAATAGCAGGCTGCAAAGCAGTGAGCAGTAAAGTTGGGGTGAAAGGAAAATGGGGCCGCATCGAGAGATACCTCTCACCCTGTGCTAATACATGATACAGTTCATGAGCACCTATTTCTCTGAGGAATAGCCAGGGAAAAGATTTAAGCAGAGGTACAGAAGCATTAACTTGACCTCTACAGATACTTTAAAAAGTCATATTTGTACATTAAAAACTGCAAAGAATGTATGTGTAGTAAGTGTTCAGATGTTACTTTTTAAAGTAAAAAGTTATAAAGGCAAATTTATATAACCACACATATATGTATATTTAATTCCTTTTTTGACACCACTAATCCACCTCCTTAGGGCTGCTCAGATTCCCCACAATTGAGTACCTTTCTTTTCCTCTCTTTCCCTCCTTTTTGGGGATGCTTCCTCTAGATCTCTGTCAATAAAAGTTTCTCATTTCAGTGTTTTAGTTGACAGCATGATTTTAAAGCTATATAGTTAAAGACAAATATATCTTTAAGATTGAACCTTAGAACATGTCTGTTGTTTCTCAGAAGTAACTGATCTACTTGGGATATTATTGGTGAGAAATATTTGACTTTTGCTTTCCCTGAAAAGTGGTAAGCGGCCACCCACTTACAGAATCGGAAGTCTGTGTAAGCCTTACCTTATTAGGGAATGTAATTGGGGATAGTGATGAAAAAGCTGCAGCACTGACCAGAAAATTTAAATTAGTCTTCCCTCTGATTTGTACTGTGTTCTGCTGTGCACTGTCTTTTGAAAGAATTGAAATCTGTGGTAATTTGTCTGCTTTGACCAAGCAACAGGACCCGACTGATACCTTTTCTTTGAACACTAATTTCTCTTGGGTAAAATGCCATCCCCAATGTAAACTGTGGGAAAAAGAAAATGTGATTAAAGTGGCATCTCAGACACTTGAATTTGTGGATTTGCATTTTTATTAGCAAATCTCCCTTCTCTCTCATTTTGAGTATATTTTATTTTTCATATAAAATTGATGCTATAACAATTTCTGTGTGTAATAATAAAATATAATGAAGGATTTTGGTTATATATTTTGCATATTATGTATTTAGCCTTTCCTTTTAAAATCAGTAATATGAGCATATCTTGATTTTTTGGTTAGATGTATAGTTTATTTTTACTACATTACAAAATGAATAATATTAACACCTGAAATTAAAAAAAAGTCAATCTTCCCACACACATCTTGGTGGTGTTGTAACAAGTGGGAGATGAAGAATAAGACTGGCAGTTGTCACTTATCATCTTCTCTTAGTGCTGTGTTTCCTCTTGATAGTTTCAGAAATAAAAATGAAAAAGGTAGGTGTGAAATATTTTTTGATTTTAGATTAATGATCAGTTTGTGGTCATACTAATAAAACATGCTACAAATAAATGTTCAGATTTTTAGGATGTTAAAAAATTGGTTGTGAAACCCTAGATATCTGATGAATAGTTGAATAAAAAATACTACTGAAGAACTTTTACCCTGATTCTTATGGGTTTTAATTAAGTGCTAGGTTTTCAAATGAAATAAATTATTTCTGAGAAATCTTATTTTTTGAGCAATGTAATTTCATACATAAAAATCAGAGATTTATTAGCAGTGCATGAGGCTCTAGTTCAACCCTCAGCATAAAAAAATAGAGATTTGGAACAATTGCTACTCATCTTCCTACACAACACTTTTTTATGTATAAAGTTTCTGACATTCTAAGATAGAATATCTGTTGTGTAACCCAAAACCGTGTTAACTCACTTATTGGAAAGAACATTGAATTATGGGACACTCCAAATTCAAAGTTGTATTCTAAGCACTCTGTTGTCCAGTAGAAATGCAATTTTGTCAAAAATACAAGTTCGTGTAGTTTTATATTTTCTATTATCTATATTTAAAGAAAAAGTGGGGAAATTAGTTTTAATTAGCCCAACCCATCCTAAATATCATAATTTCTGCATTTAGACGGTGAAAAACATTGTGAATGACTTTGCATTTTTGAAATCACTACTGCAGTCCAGTATGTGTCTCCCAGTTATAGCATTATCTCCTTTTAGGCTTCCACACTTGAACTTTCTCAGCTACAACAGCATATTATTTAGTTTCAATTAGGCATTCCCCCATTTCTTTTTATTACCACTTCATTTCAAATATTCAAGAATTTATAGAGCTGGAAATCCAACTTAATGCATGTTCAAAACAGCATCTTTAAAATTTTTAATCTTTTTAATGAAACTATATAATGTCAAATTATAGATCTTGTCATCTTCCTTGATATTTTTTACATAACCAGGTATTAATGGCTGTCAAAATAGGGAAAGTTGGGCCTTCTTGTTGTATATTCTCATCTTCCTCAATTCTGGAATGTGTTTCCCTTTGATAAAAGGCAGTGTCCTTGCAGATTCTGTTCATTATACATAACTGTGGCAGACTTTCAGTTGTCTTTTAAAGGCAGGTGCTCTACATATTGAGAGTTAACTGTAATGAACTTTTAGTAAAGGTAAAAATACTGCAATATTTTGAGCAGTTTTGTGATTTGAATATGAGATTTCATGTATTTATAATTTTAAGGTGTATTATTTTTTCTAGTTCTCAAATTATTCCCAATATTGATTTGAACAACACACTAAAGAAATTCCCTGATAAAGCGTTTGGAAACACACCTGTACTGCCATTTCCCATCTCGTTAGCTTCCACAGAAACCTATGTATGCTTGTGGTGTTCGCCTCAGTCTGTGGATCAGGAAAATAAAATTGGAAAAGGAATTGTCAGAGGAATTGCTAAGTGGTAAATCTGAGTCCCAAATCATCTTACCATACAATATGCTGTCACCTTGTTCCCACAAATAAATAAAAAGAGCTCAAATTAATTTAGAAGAAACATATTCTTACGTTTCAAATAATGATCCCAACTACCTAGATACAAATGACTTGGCTACTACAATGATTTTTCCAGTGTTTACTTGTACCATGCTGCTGATCCCTGTGTTTGAATTCTTGTTTTCTATTTTATCTGTAGAGTTAAAAGTGGCTAAAACCAGAGACTGGCATGTTTTAAAGCACTGTAGAGTAATTTCTTACAAACTACTGAATATTACTTTTGGTGGATCATGATATTCTCAACCTTTGTTGGAAGATCCCTAAACGTTTTCGAGAGAAACGCATTGAGAGCTTTAAAAAACTGTATGGTTAATGATAAAATATGTATAAACCTGTATGGTTTATTATGAAATCCCTTTTAAAAAGCAAAATGAAACCATATTGTGGGCCTATTTGTGTTTGGATGGATAAAATTACCTTTACAGCTTTCCCTTTACTCTTTCTTTTTAGCCCCTCGGAAGCCAAGCCCGAAGGGTGCCCTGCCCAGGAAAGGGGCCCGAGTGGGGTTTCGTTCCCAGAGCCTCAGCAGAGAGCCCCTGTGGAAGGATCCCGATCTTGTGACAAAACGGGTTCTTTCTGCAAGATTGCTGAAAATCAACACGTTACAGAACGAGGTGTCGGAGCTTCAGGTCAAGTTGGCTGACCTGCTGAAAGAAAATAAGGCTTTGAAAAGGGTCCAGTACCGGCAGGAGAAAGTCCTGAATAAGTTTGGAGATGCAGAAAACGAAATCTCACAACTTATAGCTCGTCATAACAACGAGATCACAGCTCTCAAAGAACGCTTAAGAAAATCTCAAGAGAAAGAACGAGCCACTGAGAAAAGAGTGAAAGACACAGAAAGTGAGCTTTTTAGGACCAAATTTTCCTTACAGAAACTGAAAAAGCTCTCCGAAGCTAGACAACTACCAGAGAGAGATGATTTGGCAAAGAAACTAGTTTCAGCAGAGCTGAAATTAGATGACACGGAAAGGAGGATCAAGGTAAGATTTTGATGGGTTCCACTTGTGCCTTCTCAGGTGGTTTCTCACAGGACATTTCCTTTCTAGTCTTATTAAACAGCTGTTGCCGTTTGGAATTTGCTTAGAAATGGAAAATACTGTTAGTATTATCTTTCTGAATAAGAAATTAGGAAAAGTTTAAGGTTGTAAATTTAAGAGCAGGATGCTGAAATTCACATTTTAGTGAGCTAAATGCTTAATTCTATGGGTCATAGTTTTATTTTTGAGAAATTTCATTACCTGATTGTTTCTCAGAAATTTAAAATTATATTATAGAACCTCTAATCTATAGAAATGACTTTTTGAGGTGATTGTATAAGACATCCTCCATCAATTTTTTTAAAAAAGTATTTGCACACTTGTGGCAGGCTAGTTAGAATAAAAAATGAGAGTCAAGATGTCCCATGTCCGGGTACAAATTTTTAATGTTTAATGTGATCATAACATTTATGTAAAATGTACCAATAAACTCAATTACATTAAGAAAAATAATAATATATCATCTGGGGAAAGACGTGTCCCTACGTTGCAAAATAGAAACTGATTAAAAGTGGGTGGAAAAATACTGAGTAACTAGTCCAAGAATACAGAAGAGCTTTTAAAAAAAAAGGTCCTTCTGTTGAAAGCATAAGAATGAGTACTAGTCCATGACTTTTACACAGGCAGGGTATAGTAGCTACTACTTGCTGTCTAACAAATAGGAGCCTGAGTCAAAAGATAATCCTAATTATGTAGATTCGACGGGCAGTCACCTCAGACTAAAAAACATAAGACTTTTAAAGGGCCACTTACCCATGAAATGGGATGGGAGTGGGCACTAGAGGCAGTGAGCACCATAAACAACAAATAACTGACATTTTAATTATTTTTAAAAGGAAGTATAAAATGTGCCAAATAATAGATTTTAAAATTAGGAATGAAGAGTCCAGGACACTAATTAATACATATGGTAAATGATTGATTGGGGCTATAAACCTATATATACAGTGGTAGATGGGTTCACAAGCTTAATACTTTCCACAATTCTAGTCACAAACTGGATCGGATGGAAACTGAATCAAAAGCAATGATTAGGTTCAGTGTTGACCGTGTAGGGAAAGGTGTTTTTATTTTTGTCCATTTTGGTTTGCCTCTAGAATCAGGAAAGAACTAAGTTAGTGAACTGTGGTATCACCGTATGTAGAGAACATGAAATTGCAGTGCTTCCCACATGTACACACAGGTAGTGCCATTCTGTACGGTCATGTTCACAACAGGGCCATGATTCGTGCCTCCTCCCACCAGCCAGTGGGGTTGGAGAGAAAAGAGAGGCAAACCTGTGAATTTGGATTTGTAGATGGATGTCAGTTATACGACTGCTCACTTGGGGCCCTAAAATCAGTCACTTGTAATGCTGTGTTTGAGACAGCCATGTAGTGTCTTACAGTTTTTTCCATATTAGATGTTTTTAAAGTTTTTGTTGTTGTCTTTAAATTTCACTTTTTATTTGGGTTTACTGTAGCTAAACACACAGTTGCCAGGAAATTATAGAAAAGATCCCCACACACTTTTACTTAATTTCTCCCTGTGGTAACATTTTGTATGTCCATGTAAGTCTGTAGTTCTTGGCATTTTTTGTTCTTTTCTTCTTGAAACAAGGTCTCCTGTCATGTAGCTCAGGTTCCAGTGTGTGCCTTTCTGCCATAGGCTCCTCCTGAGTGCTGGTATCACAGGTATGCATACCCTGCCCACCTAGTTATATGCAGTTTCACCAGAGAGACAGATTCATCTGCCCATAACTACATTCAAGACCCAGAATAGTCCTTTGCACTGTGTTTCCAATGCTGCAGCTACCACCTTCTGTCTTTAACTTGTGACATCTACCGATCTTTTCACTGTCTCTATAATTCTGTCATCTTGACAATCCTATGTAAGTGGAATAGCACAATATATGTACTTTGCTGTGGCCACATTTCTCTTAACGTTAAGCCAAGTTGTGGGCATATGTCAGCAGTCTCATTTTATTCTTGGGTGGTAGTCCACTACATACTAAGACCTCATTTCGAAAACAAAACCAGCATCAAAATTTTGTCTTCTCTGCATCCTCTGCTTTTCCATATACATTTTAGAATAATCTTTTCTATGTCTACAAATATCTTTCTGTAATTTGGGTAGAGATTGTATTCAATGTAACTTAATTTGTGGAGAATTGACATATTTTACTACATTTAATCTTCCAATTTTTCTATGTTTCTGATTTCTAAATGCTCTCAATTCTTTCTGGGTTAGATTACTTTTAAGATTTTATTTTCAAATCTTAAAGCTTCAGTTGTAAACATTGTTTTTGCAGAGGTTTGTGAATATTTTATTTGCACAAAGGAATGACTTGGTTTAGGGGTTTACTTTCACATTTAAGAGTATCTGGTTATAAACTATACCTCAAAGTTTGATTACTAGATCCAAACTGCTTTCTTTCTTCTGTATTGGAAGTCATATTAGAATCAATGTTTGCTGTGCAATTAGAAAGATACTTCTCTTTAGCAATCTCACTTCTGTTGTCACATCCCACGTTTCTCTTCTGACAAGTAGTAAGATGTGACAGGTGAAACCGAATTGAAGATAATTATTCTCTACTACTCAGCTTACCTTGTCATGCTTCCTAAAGCTTTTGGTTTTTAGGAAGCCACATTATGTAATTGTTCATAATCTCAGCAATCAATTCATAATTTGAACTGTTTACTACTGACTTTCTTATTTTGCTGTGGAATTTTGCTCTTGTGGGGTCTCATTCAGTTTTTTAAATACATCAACACTAATTGTTTCCTCTACCTGGGCTGTTGTCTGTGTATACCATTAATTGGTTAAGGGAGAAAAGCAAGAAGAGCTTGATTTCAGGATTCAATTTGAAAATCAAGAAACTAAAGAGAATCCTGGATATATCTTGAAATTGAAACATCCTACTAGTGTTCTCCATCAGTTCTGTGCTGTCTTTTCTAAGAATGGCTATGCAGGCTGAGAAGGGGGCTTCAAGCAGGCTTCTGTGGTGTCCAGGATGTCTTGGAGCAGCTCAGAAATTTTGGCTGTAAAGCTTCTGATTTATTCCCTCTTGATATACCCTGGATTTGTTTTGTGAGATGTTGGGAGTGGGCATTTTGCTTCTATGTTTTCTGTTCCCTCCCTCCCTCCGTCCTTCCCTTTTCTTCTGTGTTGAGGTCTGCAGTTGTTTATGGTGGGTAGCTCTATTGCTAGTATTGAGAGCTCTACAGTTGTAATGACTACTTTTCAAAGCTGTCTTCTAGGCGTAGCTAGCTATTGGCCTGTGGGTCTGTTGCAGAATCCTCTCACTTGTACTTATTAAGGGTGAAAGTCTGCAGCCTGTTTGGTCTGGTACCCAGTTCTTTGGTAATGGACTATCGTATTGTTCCTGACCCCCCCCCGATAATCTAGATATTGCTATACAAGGAAAACCAGTTGTTCGCAGTAACAGTGTCACCTGGCTAAAGTAGTGCAGTTAGCAATAACAATGGCATCAAGCATAAACTGAATAATAACAAACTATAATGACTGATACTTTGCCACCTTCAACTACAAGAGGAAGATCAGTAGTTACAGATCAAACTCTAAGACAGGTTAATTATATACAGTAACCATCGAATCATTAGAACAATTTTCCTTTCACAATGGGACACTATTCAGTGGTAGTAAGTTATAGTAAACTACATATAGATTCATAAGAGTCGATGGTACAGGTATGGAAGCATGAAGAAAATAATTAGGAAAAATAAAGGGATGAAGAAAGTGATAAGACTGATGTAAAAGGTTCTACTAAGGAATAAATTAGTAGTATTAAAGAGCTGAGTCATTAGAGGAATAGGAAAAACAACCAGAAAAAAGCTAAATACTATATCAGAGAGGAGTCTAAACTAGAGGAAAAGAAAATATGACAAACCACTAAGGGAACATGTTGAAAGAGATAGCAAGTAAAAGAGGGAGGGGAAAAAATCCGGACCTATTCAAACAAATAAATCAAGGTAAGATTAAAAAGGGGAGTGGGGCAAGGAAATAGGTGGAAAAACTCCAAACTTTACAAAAGAAAAAAAGGTCATAAAAATCAAACCAATAGGAGAACAACTAAAATGGGTTAAATGAAGGGAGAAGAAAACAAAAAAGAACGGAAAAAGTTCCTATATTTCCAGAATAGTTTTCTTCCAGGTCTTGCAGTCTTTAATCGTGCAAGTCACATTTCTCTGTACCCCTCTTTAGTGTCTGGGTTTTATGTGGAGTTTTCCCATTTCAAAGAGACTCCTCTTTGCAACTATCCAAACTGGAGTGTTGGTTCAGGAAAGGTTTGGACATTGGTCTCTGGGGCTCCTAGAGTACATTCCTGATGGTTGATAACCAATGCTGGGTAGCTGATGTATATTCTAGTGTCTATGTTCCCAACTTCAGACATGAGGTTGAGGCTATGTGGCCTCAGAATGCCCAAGAAAAGTCACAGGTGTGCTCAGAACTAATTTTGGGAGGTTCTGGCGAGTCCTATGAGGGCCTAAGGTGTGGTTGTGTCTCACTGATGTCCAAAGGACAGGGAAAGCCAATAGATCTTTTAGCCCTGGCTGCTGACCAGCAGAGGTCTGGTCTAATCCTCTGGGTAGGGACTCTGTCTAGACTCCGGCAATATGCAGGGTGGAGACTCGATTGTGCCCAGGGCGGTGTACCTGCTACTGAACAGGTGTTCTGCAGGTGGGGGTGCCAGACAGGGACTCACACAAGATTGGAGTTCCCTGTGGAAACCCAGGTTTCCCAGCATGGCTGATGTCATACAGTCTCTGGCCGGTCATGAGTGGTCCAGGGCCATGAGAGCCGGATGTAGACTCAGACCAGACCAGTATTAGCACTGAGAGGTGCAAGTCCTAGCTGACGGGGGACAAACTTGAGGGACTTGGCAATGACTTGGGCAAGTTCAGAGTCCAATATTGATGACACCTGAAGCAGGCAGCATCCACTTGTTTATTCTCTCAGAGTCTGAGATTGGGTGGGTGAGGAAGGAGCCTCTCCTAGCCCTGATCTCTCAGCTCTGGTACATGCCAGTGAAAATGCTTCCAGGGTGCAGCTTGCCTGCTGTTAGGAAAGAGGACAGTGGCACGAACAGGCTCCTATCCTGTGAGAATAGAGTCTGCCATCTGCTTAGATCCCTCCACCTGTGTGAGAGGTTCTCAAAATGGCTGTTGTCTGATCGCCAGGCCAGCGGACTAGCCCTGGCTGACTGCCTCTCTCATTTGAACTCCTATGCATGTTCTGTTTGATCTACAAGGATTTTCTTTCAAGCTGATTCTTAGTATTAGGGTGTTATGCCTCCTCTGCTTAACTTACTGTGTTTCTAGTTGATCTTCTCTGAGTTTCTCCAATGTAGTTCCTCCTCTGCTTGGCCACGTTGCATTTCTCTTCTCGTATGACTTTTTTAGGAAAAAATCATTTTTTACAGCACTAACCATAGTAAGTACTATTAAAGTATTGGAATACAGAAATTGAGAATATGGAAAGGCTTACAAACCTTGCTTTAAAGCAAACAGGTTTTGTTAAAGCAGGAAGAACAAGTCCCACTACTCCTGGGAAACTTAGGTGAAACTTAGGTGAGAAAATCGTATTGAATTATGTTTGCTTCTATCCTGTCTTGCTCAAAACCGATGAAGTAATGAGAAATAACTTTATATCTTTATAATAAATAACAAATAGCTCATATAAATGAACTCAGTCTCAATATTCATTTGGATTAAACCCCCAGAGACTGAAATGTACTGCAAATGTGATTTTCAGAGCCCTTGTCTGAGTATTGTAGCTGGTGAGACTAGGGGAGGTAAAAATGTGGAGCAGGCGTGTACCACGATTTCAAGAGCAGACAAAGGGAAATACTTGAAATTTCAAATTGGTGAGCTTGATGCCAGTCTACACCAGTTTTGAACATGTTTGGGAAAATAATGCTCATTTATAATTCATTTTAGTGTTGCTAGAGTCAGACATGAAGAAAAGGTATATCTACAGCATTCTGTGTATACTTTTCACAGTATACATCTATATTCTGTCCTGTGTATTAGCACCATAATATGCCACACATGCACATATTTTAAGCAAATACAGTAAGTCTCTCATGAGTATTTCCTAATGGCAAAAATGTGGACTGGTTGAAAAAATCAGCTCTATAATTATCTCTGTCACTGTATGCAAAGGGTTCAGATAAACAGCTGCCAGCTTGGGGCCGGGGAGTTAGCTCAGTGGTTCTGGCGCCTGTCTCGCAAGCGCAAGGACCCGGGTTCGATTCCCGGTAACCACATAACAATACTGGGTG
>PVIR01011349.1:9356-47164 GCA_004026965.1 Petromus typicus
CCCGCTCCCCCTCCTCCTCTTCGTCCTCCTTCTCTTCTCCTCTATCTCCACCTCTCTCTTCTCTTGTTCACAAGCATGGGAGTCCCCGGTCATGGAAAGAGGCCTGCCCCTGTCTGAGCTCCATTCCCTTGGAAAACTCAGAACAATTCCTATTATTTTGGGTTCCCAGCCCTTGAATGTGTCAGGCTTCAGGTTCACTCCCTACATCTCTCCCCGGCGCTGGATCTGCAAGTAATTTAACCTTGTTTTCACAGAACGCAAAGATATTCCACTTGTTTACACTGGAGACAAATTTTCCTCAATTGACGCAATCCTAATGATTAAATAATGACTTTCTTCCTTATTTAAAGATAATTTTGGTTGGTATCATGACATGAAGGAGATTGAAAGCCTTTTCTGTCCTGTGGTAGGATGAGCAGCTTGGAGAGCTGACCAGGGCTCTGGGCTGGGTCTGCTCCTTTTTCTCACCTGCCCTGGAACCTTGCTGGGGGTTGGCTAAACAAGGCCCCATCCTGATGAGGGAAATCCAAGAGCCGCCTTGGTGGGTAATGAAAGGGAAGGCGGGGGCACAGTAGATGCCGCTCTGTTTTAAATATGCATGTGATTTGCTTCCAAGGTTATTCACGACTAATACATCAGGGCTTGTGTATACATATTTTTCAAGGTCATATCATGTGACTCATGTGACAGCCAGGATATGTCACTGGAGGCAAGGATTTAACATCAAAAGGAAAGGAAGCAGCACAATTAGGACCAAAGACAGCCACACATGCAGGAAGGTGGCCCAGGTAGGGGGTGGCAGGGGAGTCGGGGCCTCAGAGAAAGGCCTTTCCTGCAGCTGGGCCCGGGTTCTCTTTGCTAAGACAGGGCTGATTGAATCACATAGTTTCTTAGGCACTTTCTCCCTTTGTATTCTTGTAGAAGAGGAAATCTAGACTTGGTTATTATTTGCATCCACTTCAGGTCTAAAAAGACTGTTTGGCTAACTTGAAGCACAGAGCATGACATCTGGGAGGACAGGCCCTCTCTCTCGTGGCCTTTCAGTGAAGTCACAATGCATCCTGTGTTCACAGCGTAGCTGGAGATCCAGGTATTCCTGTATGTTCTATCGGGGGCGGGTTATGCAGTGATTAGAAAAACAGTTTTGTATGTGTGGAGGAGGTGTAACTCAGTGTGGGGCGTTTGTATGCATGAGGCCTTCAATTCAATCTTGTGCACTCCTAATTATTTTAGGTAAATAAATGATGAAATAAAAATGATTCAGAAACCCTTTCAAATTCTTGGCAATTTATTTCCAAACACAAATACAAGGTAGCATAAATAGCATTGCTGGGCAGAAGTTAGATATTAATAAGAAAAATTATAGCTGACTTTTTAAGGTTTTTAGGAACTTTTAGGCATTCCTTCACATATTCTTTTTTTTTAGGTTTTTTTGAGACAGGGTCTCGCTTTGTGGTTCAGGCTGGCCCTGAGCTCAGCCTCAAACTCACATCACAATCCTCCTGCCTCTGCCTCCCAAGTTCTGGGATTACAGGCGTGAGCCACCACGCCCGGCACTGTGCTATGTGGTACTGGTTGCTGCTGGGTGTGAGTCTCCACACCCAGTATTGTTATGTGGTTACCGGGGAATCGAACCTGGGTCCTTGCGCTTGCACGACAGGCGCCGGAACCACTGAGCTAACTCCCCGGCCCCCTTCACATATTCTTTACCAGGGTTTGGCAAACAGCCTCTCAAAAGAGCCATGGAGTAAATATTTTGGCCTTTAGGGGATATCAGGTCTTGGGGACCAGCATTCAGCTTTGCTGTTCTAGTAGAAAAGCAGCTATAGGTAATGTGTAAACAAAGTTGTATGATTGTGTACCAATAAAACTTTATTTATGGACCCTGACACTTGAATTGCACATGTTACAAAATACTATGATTTTTTTCCCCAATAATTTAAAATGTCAAAGCAATTCTTAGCTCCTAGGTAGTGAGCCAGATTTGGCCCCTGGGCCATTGATTGCTGTTCTCTGTCCTTTACTGCAGCTCTGAGGGACTATTGAACAGATGAAAAAAATCAATGCTTATTGAAGCCAAATACCTTGTCCATGCTTACCACACTTGATCTTAGCCAAAAGGCCAAGAAGCGATTGTTCATGTTTACCAGTTAGAAGTGGTAGAATTAGAATTTAATCTCAAAGGCCAGCTGTTTAGCTCCCACTTTTCAGGCTTATCCAACCAGGGTGGAACCTGGGGGACTCTGCTCCCTCTGACATGGACTCATCATTATGCAATCTTCTTTGTGATCATGTCGATTTTTCAGAAACCAGAAGTTCAGGTTTAAAACAGCAAGTTCAATCTCTCATGGGGTCAGTACATCCCTGGCTGGCCGAGGAGTTCCACAGGACGATGGCTCAGAAGCAGACTGGGAAGGAGACAGGGGCAGATGGAGGAAACAGAGTTCGTTCTTTGAGTTTCTGGATGCAGAGAGTAGTTTGGGGGTCAGCTCAAACCCCTCCCCCCCAAGGATGGAGAAAATGGCAGCTAAGGTTGAGTACGTGGCACTTCCACTGTCTTGTAATTCTGTTCTCGAAGAATGATGCCCTTGGGAAGTTCACCAGGGTTTCCCAGAAATCATTATAACACTGCAGAGCTTGGCGGACTTGTCTCCAGAGGGAGACTGTCCCTCTCGTGGGGTGGCCTGCGCTCCTCCTCCTGGGCTGTCTACACTGGCTGAGGTCTGGGCATACAGAGAAGCCAGGTTGCTTTCTAAGGCAGACAGGGTGCTTTAGGATGGGATGAGCTGCTTGCTCTGGGAGTGGGGCGGATGGTAGAAAGCGGGAGGAAAGGGTGAAAAGGAGTTTGAAGTTCCCACCCAGAAAAAGACTTGCTGGATCCAAAGCCAGGAGTCCCCACATTGGTTATTTTCTTTGACTTCTGTGACCAACTTCTGAGAGGAGCGCTGTGGTCCCACCAGGTAGATGAACACATGGAGGCTCAGAAGAATTCATCGTTTTGAATGGATGGATCCAGAGGGCAGCGGTCAGTCTAGTCAGCTCTCCGCTTCCCGTCATATGCCAAGGGAAGACTATGCCAAGACTATGCCAGCCTGGAGTGCTGGCTTGGAGCCTCACTAGCTGTGTGGGTTCAACAAGTTACTCGACCACTCCGAGACCCAGTTTCTTCACCTGTGTACAGCTGACTTACCTGCCGTGCTTGCAAGAAGAAGAAGCCTCCTTGGGTGATGTCTACCGTGGTGGTGCTGGGTATGGGAGGGTTTCTGTATACAGTTCCTCTCTCCTTTTTGCTCCAGGATGACTTGGTTTTGTGAGGTTGACTGAATAATCAGTCTTACTCAGCTTGGAGTCTTCAGGGCCTAGCAGAGAGCCAGGCATGTAGTGGACACTCAATCAATATTTGCTCAGTGAATGGACACACAGTGCTTCTACCCACTGGTGCAGCCACCTGGATGTTCAGGCAGTGACGGATTCAGGACTTTTCCTCTGATCTGGGTATCATTCTAGAATACAGGCACAGAAATGACCTGGAGCTCTGGCCAGAGCTCCCTGAAGCAGAGTTGTGGTGTGTGTGTGTGTGTGTGTGTGTGTGTATGTGTGTGTGTATGTGTGTGTGTAACTCAGCAAATGTCTGTAGGTGATTTGTTATTTTCAAGCCACTACAGCCACGTTGGGCTTATTTATTCACCACCCAATCCTCCATTTACCCAAGCACTCAACAGTGGCCTACAGGGGTTCTTTGGGTTCCCTTTAATAAATGTGCAAGAAGGCAGCATAATGTGCAGCCTGGCCATTAGCTGGAGGTAAGTAGAAGCTTCCAAGCTACTTACAGGAGCTTGGAAACTGGCTGCTCTCAAGTGTGCCGGACGTTCCTCCAGTGTCCAGAAGCTCCCTCCATCTGAAGGATCTTCACGCCCCTGTGCTTATCTGCCTGCTGCCCCTGCATACTTGGAGGGTGGTAACCCAGGCACCTGGATTCTGAGTTGGGGACTATGGGAAACAGTGGACGTACAGGAATAAATATTGTTATGCAGGGGCTGGGTGAGGCAAGGCCATTGTTACTGAAAGCAACAGGTGGGTGGAAGGACTACATTTTTATTTTAAAAAAATGATCCAGGAACCCCACGGTAGCTTTAGGTTTACTGAATATACAACCCCCGCCCCCACTAAAATGACTTCAGGAGGCTGTGTTCTGGGGCCTGTTGGTGTGGTGTTTGCGAGCCTGTGTTTTACAGCTAACCACTACTTTTCCAATCTCCAATCAGCCTACCGATGCTATTTAGTACCTTTCTTCTCTTCTCTTCTTTGCTGGCTGTTTCTAATATTCTGTGGACAGACAGCAAAACAAACAAAAACACAAAACAACTCCAAATGTAAGCTGGTAAAAGGAATGAGTCTGAGGGCCCTTGGTGAGCCCCGTCAGGTGCCTGGACTTGAGATGTTGGAAATGGCTGTCTGGGGCCTTTTCCTCAGTCGTGTTTGAGTCTTTACAGCATATGCAAATCCTTTACCGTGTGCCTTGGTGGCATCCTTCCGAGGCGAGGATGTGGCCTCATTTCTCAGAGAAAAAGACTGAGGTGGAGCCAGAGAAGTGCGAGCCACGGCTCTCTTTGTGGCTGGCCTTCAGGATTACGCTAAGTGAAAAGGCATGTGGTGTGTTTATTTTCAAACAGCCGCACTGGCTACCCTCTCATTACAGTTTTGAAGTTGATTTTTTTTTTTTTGGTGTACTTTGATCAGAACAGCTCGCTCCTTGACCTCTTTCTGGAAAATTCTGGTGTCAGAGAAGGAATACTCAATTAGGCCTCAGGAGTCCGGAGTCACAGACCTCAGCAAGGTCCCTTAGTCTTTCTGAACCATGACTGAAAAAGATGGGGCTTTAGTTGCACCTGACATCTGTCAGGGTCTCTCCAGGAACACCCCGTGGGTCTCTGACTCTTCTGTGAGCTCGTCAGAGCCAACCATCTCCTGACCAGAGCTGAGTGATGTGAAAGGGCAGCTTCCTTCCTAGAGGGAGTGGCTGCACGGATGGCTGTCACCAGAGCTGTCACCAGAGCAGGCAGTAGGCGTGAGAGCAAGCTTTCAGTACCACAGACACGAGACTGGGTTACGCTGGTGCCAGAGTCTGGCAGGACCTGGGTGGGGTGAGATGTCCGTGTGTCATTCCCCCGGATGCCCCTCTGTTTGCCCTTTCTCACCTCAGCCCTCACTCCTGCCAAGTTGGAGCCATGGGCCAGCCTGTCTCTTTCCAGAGCCAGCTCTGACCAAAGCAGGAAACGGAAGTGGAGCCTCAGCCTGCCTCTGCAGGGAGGGGGAGGGGGTCAGGCCTCATGCTTTCAATCAGTAGCAATCATGCCTTGGTCAAACCTCAGAGGCGATGGTGGCAGCACCACTCAAAGCTGATATGAAGTCATGCTCCTCTGATGTGGGCTCCAGAGGCTCTCGCGTGACTCGCAGTCTCCTTGGCACTCCAGGCCTCTCTGCTCCACACTCGGTGTGTCGGAGGCAGCCCCACCTTCAGTATCTCCTATGTGCCCACCCAACCTGAAATGGCGACCGCAGTGATTCTCAGCGTCTGACTATGGTATTGACTCATCTCTCAGACTTCGCTCCTCTGTCCTGAGGCTGGGGCCTCTTGGACGCTCGGCCTTCCCTGGCCTGCTGGGAGAACCCTGCGAGGGATGGACCAGCCTGGGTCCCGCGGGTGTCTCCTCTTGTCTCCAGCTAAAACCCCGGTGGCCACCTGCAAGGGCCAGGCCCGAGCTGGCTTCACCGCCTCAGTACCCTCACTAGAGGTACCTCTGAAGCTGGCAAAATGAGCTGAGAGCTCCTTCCGCAAAACTGCCTCCTTTGAAGCCTCTTGAAAAGCAAGAACAGACAAACATGCCTTTTGAGAGAATCTCCGTTTGTGCTGATCCATCCTGAGATGTGATAGGACCTGGGAGGCCACGTCTCCTTGAAGCGCGGTTGACCTGACCTGTAATAGATACCTGAACTGTAACTAAGCCCTAATCTCAGCAAAGGCAATCCGAGGACGTTTGTAGTGATCCGGGCTTTGGCGTCTGAGCAGCAGAACTGAAAACAGAGAGGCCTCCGAGGGGAGGGGCTTTGTCAAGGTGTCTGCTGGAGGCGAGAGCGCTGATCCTAGACGACAGGTGCGGCTGCAGACACAGGGAGGGGCTCTCGGAATACACCGAGGCGCAGTCTCCGTCAGATCAAGGAGCCGGCGCCGCTGGAGAACCGTGTCCCGGTCCGAATCCGCTGCGGGATAGGGAGGGCAGCAGCGAGCGGTTCCTCCAAAACGTGCCGGGATCCAGAGCTTCTGCGTGTGCAAAAAGGGATTCTGGGGCTTCCAGATCCTTTGCCCCAAATGAGCCCATCAGCAGCCTTCGGGCAGAGATGACTTCTTACATCCACCCCCCGGTTCCTGGCCCATGGAGGGAGCGGACTTGGGGGTCAAACGGGGATCTCAAAAGTTCTTACCTGGATCTTTCCTCATCCTATGGCTGCTTGGCCAGGCAGTGTCAGGAAAAGGCTCACAGGAGCAGAGAATGGTCTGAGTCCATTCACAGCGGGCCAGGAGGGGAGATCCCAAGGCCTTAAGGAAGAGTCTGGGAGTTGGAGTTCGGGAGGTGAAGTCCTCTGCAGTTGTGGAAATCTTTCCCCTTCAGTCTCCTCTAAACCCAGGTCCGCTGATGGGGCAGCAGCGCCCCCTGGTGTCCGCCACATTCGATCACTACCCCAGCTGGTTCTCCTTTCAAGACGCACTCCCCACCCCCCGTGGGAGACCTCTTCACGCGGGATTCCAATTCCCACATCACATCAGAATTCTTTCTTCCTACCCTTTTCCTGTATCCCTTGCCCCCTTTCTTCTGGCAGAATTCAGCTTTTGTCCTTCGGAGCCTCTCTGCAGAAAAGCATTCAGCAGGGGTGAAATTGATAAACTAGCAAAAAGAGGTTGACAGCTGATACAGTGTAACAAGTTAGCGCTGTCCAGGGCTTCACCTGGCCACAGCAATAGAGTCCTTTCAGTGTGCCATTTGCTTCTCAGATTTCCTGCATTCCACTCCAAGTGCAAGCACCATCATGTCCTGAAAGCTTCTTTTGCACTGGTGCCTTTTCTGGGGATACACGTCTGGCTTCATTTTGGGCCTTCTGCCTGCCCTGCTCTGAATTCTCCAGAAATCTGTCAGCCACAGCAACCTGGCTTTATTCCCTGGCATAGGTCTTCAAGGGTGGCTGCCTCATCCCACCAAGTGCGGGGAGAAGTAGCTGCCCCGGGAGGAGCTCTGGATCTGGGGCTTTCGCCATCGCTGTCTCTGCCGTGGTGTCTGCAATGCCATCCAGTTGTGGGACTGGTGGGTAAGTGGGAGGCAGCACCCATGCTTGGGGTCCAGTATGGGAGCCCTTCTACCATCCTACATAGGCCTGAAGGAGGGGTTGGGGCAAGAGGTAAAAGTCAGATACTCGGGTCGGGGATTTAGCTTAGTTGTTCTGGTGCCTGTCTTGCAAGTGCAAGGACCTGGGTTCGATCCCCGGTAACCACATAACAATACTGGGTGTGGAGACTCACCCCAGCAGCAACCAGTACCACATAGCACAGTGCCGGGCGTGGTGGCTCACGCCTGTAATCCCAGCACTCGGGAGGCAGAGATTGCTGTGATGTGAGTTGGAGGCTGAGCTCAGGGCCAGCCTGAACCACAAAGCGAGATCCTGTCTCAAAAAACCTAAAAAAAAATGAAGCTGATTCTAGGACAGAAAGTGCATGGCCTGCTCTCCAGCCTGGACACAGGTCACTGCTCACTTCCAGGTCCAGGCCTCAGATCCCTACTCTGAGGACCTTTTCTGCTCCAGGGGCCACAGTGCAGCTTTGAGCTGTGCAGGCTGCGTCCTGCTCCCAGCACCATCTGCCACTCACCTACTCTCTGGAGTCTGAGATTCCTGTTCCTGCTGGAGTAATATTTTTCTAGTGTTTATTTTTTAAAAATTTGCATCTGTGGTGCCCGCCTCCCATTTGGAAAATTAACTGCTTACAGATGTCGTGTGTGGTCCACATTCTCCCAGGCAATGAAACCACTGGGGTTTGGATATCATTTCAAAAAGAAAAGGAGGGAGAGGAAGCTGCGTGTCTCTGATGTAGGTGGCAGCATTTCTTGCCCTTCAGTAACATGGCCAAATGTGATTCACATTTAGAGACGGGAGGGTGAGGAGAGTCTTGAGGTTTGAGAACCCAAGCGTTAGAAGCCCGGGCGGAAATGGCCACCTGTGGTCATTCGTGGGGGGTCTGCACAGGGCGGGCACTGGCCGCCCCGGGAGCGAGCTCTGTGTGCCGAGTCCCACGATCGGCCGTGGCCGGTCAAGGCAGCCGTTTCGCTTGGAATCCCAGGTGGCGCTGGGAGTTTAGGTGAGTGGCGTCCAGCTAGAATAGAGCCTAGAGCAGACCCCCCAATTCTCCATGGTTTCTTGTACCCCTGGGGACTTGCACACATCTTCCTTGGGGCTTCCATCCCCAGGAATCATCTCAGCTTTTCCTTCTCCCTGAGAAGAGAGAGCCTTCCAGGAAATGCATTCAGCTCTCTGTCTCACAGAGCTCCTCAATGTCTGCTTCCTCCCAGACCAGCCCACCTCCTCAGCCTCTCCCACTCCCGGCCTAGCCAAGCAGAAGTCGTGGTTTAGCTCTGTGTGGGTGTTTGTGGAGTGTGTTCACGAGAGGGTGTGTGGAGGGAGAGTTCCTGTGTTCTGGTCTCTGTGGGGTGAGGCACCAACAGTGTGCGGCTTCTCTCCCGCCTCATGCCACCCTGTGCTGCAAGTCTTTCTTACCTGGATCAGAGAGAGCTTCCTTTCATTGAATTTTCCCTTCCTTCTTTCAGTTTAATGATTTCTGTGATCTCAGTTGCTTTCCACCAGCAGGCAAGTTCCTGTGGGAGAGACTAAGGAGAAATGGACTTCCGAGTGCCAGAACCTCAGAGATACTCAGTCCAGTCACTTTAAATGCAAGAGGCCTGAAGCCCAAGTTGTGCAGTCAAATTGAACAGGAAATTCCTTCAGCATTTATTTCATAGTTTTAAACATTGGTCCAATATGATTCTTTTTTTTGGTAAGATTTTATTTATTAAAGAGATGCTCAAAAAGGGCAAGGGAATCCTGTTCTTTACGTCCCTGGGCTAGTGGATGTGGCTTTACAATGTGAAGACTGAGGAGGTGAAAGTCAAGCAAGATAAAATATGTATGTATGTATGTATGTATTTATTTATTTATTTTGAGACAGGGTCTCGCTTTGTGGTTCAGGCTGGCCCTGTGCTCAGCCTCCAACTCACATCACAGCAATCCTCCTGCCTCTGCCTCCCGAGTGCTGGGATTACAGGCGTGAGCCACCACGCCTGGCACTGTGGTATGTGGTACTGGTTGTTGCTGGGCATGAGTCTCCACGCCCAGTCCTGTATATGGTTAGGGGGATTGAACCCAAGCCCTTGCGCTTGCAAGATAGGCACCAGAACCACTGAGCCAAATCCCGGGCCCTATTTATTTATTTAGTTTTTGAGACAGAGTCTTGTTTGGTAGTTTGATCCTAAACTCAGCCTCAAACTCAGCAATCCTCCTGCCTCTGCCTCCTAAGTGCTGGGATTACAGGTGTGAGCCACCATGCCCGGCATTGTGGTATGTGGTACTAATTGCTGGTGGGCATGAGTTACCACGTCTGGCACTGTTATATGTGGTTACCAGGAATCGAACCCAGGACCTTGTGCTTACAAGGCAGGTGATGGAACCACTGAGTTAAATCCCTAGCCCAAGCAAGATATAATTTTTTAATAAAAAGAAAATCAACAGGCCCAAAGTCAATATACTTATCCAACATCCTGTGAATAAATATGAGGAATAAATTGAGTAGAAGGCAATTTTATGTATAGGAGAAGTATTTTCTCTTAGAGCAATTATTTTTGAAAAACAGTAATAAGGGGCCAGGGAGTTATCTCAGTGGTTCCAGTGCCTGTCTTGCAAGTGCAAGGACCTGGGTTCGATTCCCTGGTAACCACATACCATACTGGGTGTGGAGACTCACCCCAGCCGCAACCAGTACCACATACCACAGTGCCGGGCATGGTGGCTCACGCCTGTAATCCCAGCCCTCGGGAGGCAGAGGCAGGAGGATTGCTGTGATGTGAGTTGGAGGCTGAGCTCAGGGCCAGCCTGAATCACAAAGTGAGACCCTGTCTCAAAAAGCCTAAAAAAAAAAAAAAATAAAAAATAAAAAACAGTAATAAGGACAGCAATTCAGGAGAAAATATTGGTAAGATGTATTTCCAAATTGCAGTAAGAACTGCAATTGATTCAGTTTTGCCAAAGCTGTATGAAAATATAGCAAGCATGCCTACTGTTTAAAGGAGGTGGGCCTAACATTGAGGGGAAAAAGCAAGAAGAGGGCAAAGAAGAAGACAGCTGATGGACAGATGCTGGTGGTGGACAGTAAGACTGAGTGAATTAAGGCTTTTTGCAGTGAGTGGACAGACATGGGGAAACTTTGTCTGAGATAACTCTTTGGGCTTCCAGTGTTTGCATATTAGCCCAGGAGAGAACGAGTCTTCATGTTTTTGTGTCATAGAATGTAAACCAAAAATTTCCTTTTCGGCTCTGATTCTGGGACAAAGGCAAAGAAATCGACAGTGGCTTTCTCGGTGACCGCACAGAGGCCCCTCTCTTCCAGGGCCTCCTCCAGGCTATGCAGGGCTCCTGTGGTTGCAAGCCATCTTCGCCTCGATGGGACAAACCAGTCAGACAAAGCTTAGCTTTTAATGCATGCCGTGTGTTTGGAGGATGCGAGGCCTGGAACAGAGCCCGTGGTTTACACAAATGTGTGACCTCGCTTTCTTTTTGGTCACCATCTGTTTTCTAGTTTATTTGTCCTTGGTCCACATGATACCAAACAACTGGTTTGACTGGCTTTTGTTTCACTAAATGGATGGGACCTGACCTGTTTGTGTCCTGGGGAGCCAGACCACAGCCCCAGGTGCATGGCTTCCTTAGGTGGAGGACGGTGGAGTGTGACTGTACCCTGGAGGTATTTTGGAATTGCAGACCCACAGGGACACATTCTCAGTGGCCTCTGAGTCAATCTAGAAGAAAGAACAAAATAAACCAAACCAAACCTAGATGGGAGGTTGTAGAAACAGATTTCCTCCCAGGCCCTGGAGGGTGTGTGGCTCTGAAGCACAAGATGCAGATGCTGGGGATGTCAGGAACGCTGGTGGCATCCAGGCCAACTCGGGGCCATGGTCAGCTGCTGTGGAGAGCAGGGTCTGGGAGAGAAGCTAGGTGCCAGGCAGGGTACTGGCTGGCAATCGGTGCTTTTTCCAGTGCCAGCCAACAGGGGCCGTCCAGACATCTGTGGACCTCAGAAATGTGGACCCAGTTAACTCTGGTCTCTACACATCCAAATGTGGCATTTTGTTTGCTTGGCGCATCTGTAGGCCACCTGAGAACTCGAGTCCTACTGCTGACAGTTGCCCGATGCTGGCTTTTAGCATTGCTACACTTCTAAGAGAAGTTGGCTGGGTACATTTATGTTGTTATGCAAACTTCAAACCTTGGTACAGTTTCTCTTTCTCCCTGCAAAATTGGTTAGGCAAATTATCTGTGATAAATAGCATGTCTTAAGCATGAAGAAAGGTGTAACATTTTTAGTAGTATAAAACAAGACTGTTCTTAAACATGTAATCAAATGTTAAACAAATACTAATGCAAGTAGCTAGACAATGCTTAGTGCCAAGAGCTGCAATAATGCTGCTGCATAAGCATTTTTATTCCCACTTTACAGGTGAGGAAATTGAGGTTCAGAAGGGATGCAAGACCTGTCTGCAAGAGTTGGAGTTGGAATCCCGGCACGGGGTGATCAGTGTCCCAATACTCTTCTACTCTTCTGCTTCCAAATAGTAAAACAATAATGGTAACAAAAGATAGACCCAAAAAGCCGACAAGCCACTGGCCTGTCTGTTAGTGTCACTGGGCCTGGCTCCGTCAGGCAGAAATGCTGGGTTGACACTGAAAAAAGAATAATCGTCAGGCAAAGTGTTTGGGGTGGGGACGTTCAGGCTAAGGCCAGGGGGTTTTCAGTGGCTTCGTAGCTTGCTTTGTTGGGTGCCTTGAAGAACATGCTGTTAGGCCCTGGAGGGCTGAGGCCTCGGTCTCTCACTGAGGCAGGATCAGGAGGTGCCCTTCTCATGGTGGAGGGCAGAGCCAAGGCCGGAGGGCATCAGCAGGCACACAGAACTGCTAACATGTGGAGAGGGTGCTCAGAATGGCTCTTAGCATCGCCTCCCAGCCATGTGGCCAGCAGCACTGAAGAGCACCGTTCAGGCTCCATCTGACCTTGAGATGACAAGTAGGCGGCTGCGACCCAGGTGAGGAAGGACTGTGGGACAGGTAGATGCAGGTGATTCAAAATGCAGAGAGTGTGAAAGTGAGCTTGTGAAAGTGTTATGTCCATCGCACAAGTGCTGCACAGGATCTGACCAGAGGCCCCTCAGAGCCCAAGACCCATTTCTTGTTTCTCTGCAGCTTCCAACTCTTGGTGCTAAAGGAATAAAAGACTGAGTGCCATCTGCAGTGATCGTATGCAGTGCCAGAGACCCACCTGCAGTGGCAAACACCTGCTACTCCTCTTCCTATGTCTGTGCACCTGTGTCACACACCTGGGCCACAGTGCCCGCTCATGGTGAGCAGCAGCCATGCAGGCGGGGGGTGCTGGGACTCCTGGGCTCTGTTCCGATTTAAAAAGAAGGGATATTTCTTTTAATAAATGTATTAAAGACCATCAAGTTAAGTTTTCAGAAAATTAATGTAAAATATCACTATTTATTTAAATTAAATTCATGACTATCATTTGCCTCTTAATTTTCATGGGTAATTCTGAACATAATTCATAATTCTGTGAAAATAACATTAAAATAAAATTTAATGTTGGGCAGATTGGTAAATCTCTATAATCCCAATACTTTTGCAAGATGAAATGGGAGAATCACAAGTTTGACCCGGTTTGGTAACTTAGTAGCACAGCCATATGTCAAAATAAAAAGTAAAACATGGTCCAGGGATGCAACTCAGTGTGAAGGACCTGGGTTCAATTCTCAGTACAAAAAAAAAAAAAAAAAAAAAAAAAAAAAAAAAAAAAAAAAAAAAAAAAAAAGGTATGATGAAATATATTAAAAGGTTTTTGATAAAATATGCTAGAAGTTTATAAATTTTGGAAAGAATCATTTAGTTTTATTCCTTTTTATCACTGAGAAGGGGTACAGTCACGATTAATTTAAAAAATAAAAAATAAGAAAGTCGAGTTTAAAAGCTAAAAGGTAATAGAAAATCATCAGGAGATTATCTGCTTCAACTTTTGAACTCTAGATAATAAATTTTAAAGATGAGATAATAAATAGAATCCTAAAAAGCAATACTAAAAATAGAAGTGAATACCTTTTAGTGGATCATCGCATGGATAATTTTTAGACAGCACTTTGGAAACTGTTTATCTAACAACGACCTAGTGATCCAAACAATGAGATGGTGAAAAGGAATTATTCAGATAGAATTCCCAAGTTGGAAGCCCCAGATGCAATGACATGTGCCTGGGGCACAAGACGACAGGAGGAGAAGGCTGAGCAGGGGACCTCGGGCTCTTGCTGTGATTCTCCCACCTCAGCCTCTTCAGTGCTGTGCTGCTCCTGCAGGTGGACCCCGGAAGGTTCCTCACCCTGACTTCCGGGCAGCCGAACATCTCCTCCCAACAGTCTCACTCAAGCGAATGACTGCAGTTCTGGGACGAACACGGCAGAGCATCAGACATTTCACTTTATACCAGAATTCTTACAGTGGGAGAGAGAAATTGTAGAAACTGATTTTTAAGTTCAATACAAAATATTTTTGTGAACTCTCCACCGATTATCACGTCTTAAAGCTTCAGGTGGAGAAGGTACTAATGACGAAAAAGAAAACAAACAATTATTTGAGAGGAAGAAAGGTGAATACGTAGCAAATAGTTGATAATATTTATTGAAGAGAGGTAAATACCAAGAAAGAACATTGGTGTTTTTTTTTTTTTTTTTTAATTTTGAGACAGAGTTTTGCTAAGCCACTAAATTATCTAGACTAGGGTTGAAATTCTGATGGTGATCCTTGTCCCTCAGTTTCTGAGTGCTGTTGTAGTAATTTTGGATACAGGGCCTCACTTTGTAGTTCAGCTGGTCTTGAACTCACTTTGTAGCCCACAATGGCCTCAAACTTGCTGTGATTCTCCCACCTCAGCCCCTTCAGTGATGGAATCACAGGTGTGTGCCGCCACACCTGACTCAGGTGTTGTCTTGATTGAAAAGAAATATGAAGCTATAAATTAACATTGCTATTTTAAAATTTTCTTTATTGTAATCCAATCCAGAAAAACTTATAAAATTGTGTGTTAATCCAACAGCAGCATTTTCTGAAATGCAGTGGAAATATTTTATTATCTGGTAATAAAACTTACATATTTGGTCCCATTACAAAATTTGAGATGGGTTTGTAGAACTTTGGCTTGATTTACTTCCAATCTAAGTACTGCTTTAAGAATTTAATTGATAGCCAGGCCTGGTGGCTCACTCCTGTAATCCCAGGAGGCAGAGGCAGGAGGATTGCTATGAGTTCAAGGCTAGCCTGGGCTACACAGTGAGTCCGTGGTCAGTCTGAATTACAAAGTGAGATCTTATCTCAAAAAACAACAACAACAAAAAAGAATTTAATTGACGGTTCCAATGGCCAATAGCTTAGTAACACTTCTTTCCACTGAAATCACCAAATCTGGCATGACTGCAACTTTCTGATTATAGCAGCATGATCAGAGATTTGCTGAATAAAGGACAATAAATATAGATTTTACAGAATAGATATACAAAACTAGTTAACCGTGGTGAGGCTTTATTGTATTCCTCAATAAAACGCCACCAGCTCACTGAGATGTGTGACCAGAACTGTGTTTAGTTGCCCTATTTTGCTAGCTTCCAGTCACACAAAAAACCTTTGCTTTGCACATATTTTCAAAATTGATGTTACAGAAGTTATATTTGTCAAGTAAGGAGGAAAGGACCCGCTGCACTTGACAGTGTTTAACTAAATTTATAGCTTTCAAATATTTAGACATATGGTGTCTTGGGTGGGCCTGAATGCTGGGCTGACGTCCAGGTAGATGTGCGTGTAGCTTGGAGGGAGAGGTTTGGGGCCACACCTGGAGGGAAGGTTGGCAAACACATTTGAGGTTGACCTGAGCATTCTTTCCCTATCCCAATAAAGTGCAAAGTCAATGCTGCTTTCTGCTAAGACATCAGTTTTCAACCTTGGTGGCCCTACTAGGATGACCTGGGGAATTGAAAATGCTCATGCGCGGGCTTCGCTCCTGGAGCTTTCAATTTAGTGGTCTTGGCCGAGACCTGAGCGTCCGCCTTTGTCTGAAGTTGCCTAGTGACTCCAACAGCCTGTCAGCAGTGAGAAGAGCTGGTGGCAGCTAGCCGGCCTAGCAAATGACACTGTGACAAGGGCAAGAGCTCAGCAGCCAGGGATGCTACGGCCAGATCGGGTGTCAGGACTCGCCCCAGGGAAGTTGTCATTAGTGGAGAAAGAAGAACAAGTGGGCCTCGTGTTCATTCATTCAACCAACACTGAAAATCATATGAGGATATCTCATATCACGGAGGATATGAGAGCAGTCCAACCCTCATTCTAGTGGGGAACAGACAAAATCAATAAAGTATTAGAGATATTATTGTGAAAGTCTCTGGGGTCCAGTAGAGGCACAAGACTATGTATGAAGGAAGGACAGACAAAAGAGAGACAGGGGAGTTGTCAGGGGCTTGGAGTTGAGGACCAGAGTGTGAAAAGGAGACTTCCTGGGAAGGACAGGAATGTCACACGTGTCCAAGAGCATGCCAGGGCACTGGGAACAAGCACAGTTCCGGGAAGAAGAAACATGGGACAAAACTTTTGCCAGGATGACGGGCTGACTTCTATTGGGTTGGTTCCTCTTTTAATAGGCGCGGGACGTGCATTTGGACGTGCGTCCAAAGTGAGGTTATCAAAGGAATTTGTGGGAGGCTCGATGACATGGAAGGGAGTCTATTTCCAGATCCTTAGGCTCCAGGTGGATTTTTCTTGGAAATTCCCTGCCAAAGAGCAGGTGACTGACTCATTTACACAGCAGCTGCAGTCTGTCCTTTTCTCCCACCATTACCTTCTGTATTTTTCACAGGCGAATGGTATCTTGCACTTCTGGAATCTTCCTGCTCCCAGGTGTGAACCTACCAGCACTGAATTAGAGTGTCATTTGAAAGAGTTCCAGGGACCTCCTTTACTGAGTGATTAACAGCTCAAACTTACTCTGAGCAATGGTACATGTCTGTAATCCCAGCACTGGAAAAGGCTGAGGCAGGACAAGCACAAGTTTGAGCCCCACCTGGGCAATTTAGCAAGACTGACTCAAAATAGAAAAAAATAGAAAAGGGGATGCAGCTTAGTACAAAAGCCCTGGGTTCAATCATTAATAGCATCAAAATAAAAGAAACATACATGCCTATACCCCAAACCTGTCTTCCAGTTTTACGTCTCAAATATATTTTGTTGGTGACTTTTTTTTTTGAGACAAGGTCTCGCTTTATAGTTCAGGCTGGCCCTGAGCTCAGCCTCCAACTCACATCACAGCAATCCTCCAGCCTCTGCCTCCTGAGTGCTGGGATTACAGGCGTGAAGAGCCACCACGCCCAGCACTATGGTATGTGGTAGTGATTGCTGCTAGGTGTGACTCTCCACACCTAGTACTGTATGTGGTTGACCAAGGATTGAACCCGGGTCCTTGCACGTGCAAGACAGGTGCCGGAACCACTGAGCCAAATCCCCAGCCCCTTGTTGGTGACTCTTAATCCTTCTTAGAGTTAACGTTTTATACTTCTGCCAATCACGACAACACTCCTGACACGTAAGTAAAATGTAACAGACCCTTACTCTGGGTTGTTATACGTGTTACCTCTGCTCCACTGAAAATGTCACCAGTCTATGGTCATACTACTTTGAAGGTACCCAATCTCACCTTAAAACTCCACCAGATCATATAATTTTTGCTTTTAACATTTGTACATATGATAAATAACTTTAGAAAAAGTGTCTTCCATGGTACCTTACAAGTTGAGCATCTATTCCTTATCCAAAGTGCTTTGGGCTGGAAGTGTTTAGGGTTTTGGAACATTTGAGCATATACAATAAGCCAATTTGAGGATGGGACCTGGGTCTAGCCAGAAGATTCCTTAGTTTCATATATACATTATACACATAGCCTGAAGATTATTTTCTACAGTATTTTTAGTGCACTTCTGTTTGGATTGTGGCCCGTGACAAGCGGCCAAGTATGGAATTTGCCATTTGTGATGCCATTTTGGCACTCAAAAAGTTTGAAAGTTTGAATTTTTGCATTTTCATGTTCAATCTCTACACTAGAGCCTAGAATTTTTGTTAGATGACCCTGGAGCTAAGATTGTCAAGGGAGGGAGAACAAACTATGCCCAAGCTAGAAAAAAGAATTTTGCCTTAGTCACTTGCTTTGGGAGAGCTGAAACTGAGGTCTTACTCAGACTTTAGAGTCAGATTTCTAAATTGAGTATTCTTTTCAACATACTGCCTCCCTTCCCTTTGGTAGGTATGTGAGCTGGCTCTGGAAGCAGCAGAGGAGAGTGCTCAGTGTTATGTGTGTATTCAACAGGAAGTGACAGTCATGGGATGAGGGCACTGGCTTGATGACTGGAATGTTTGGAAGAACAAAAGATAGTGCTGCTTGGGGGGGGCAGTGGCTGCAAAGGCCCAGTAAAGGCACTTGCAGGCCTGCAGCCCCATACGCGGTGTCTGGCTCTGTCCTTGCACTGGGCCTCTCCGTGCATGTGTGCAGACAAGCAAGGGTCATGGTGAAGCTTCCTCACCTTAGCAACTGTCCATGAAGGTTCTCAGTGTGCAAATGGGTTTGACTCTCTTTTCCTGAATCAGTCTAGAAGAAGCCAAGGCTCAGCTGACAAGGGGCAAGGCCTGGGTTCTGAGGGCCAGGATATGCTTGCCGGGCAGGAGTCTGAACAGAAAGGCCCTAACGATCTGACACGAAGATGGCATAACCACCAAGTATGCCTTGTGTTTTGGATCATTTTCTACTTCCAACATTTTGGCTTAGAAAACTTGAGGCTGAGAGGCATAAGAAGGCAGCAGGGATAGCATATTACCTGGGGCAAACGAATCCCGGTTCTAGCACTGAAAGCCCTGTAGTCTTATGCAAATGAACCAACCCTTTCGTGGCTGCCTGGGCTGGAGCCCTGTGGGGCCCCTTCCTGGTCCCAAGTATGACCAGCTTTCTGCCTTCAACAGACTTTCGGGGCCTTGTCGTGTCTCTCACACAGAGATGTTCCCAGTCAGCTGCCTCAGGGCTGTTCTATACTTCAACGGAGGTGAAGTATGGGAAATCCTGACATCCCTCAGTACTACCCAAATATAAAGGAAGATGATACGCTGATCCTCATTACCTCAACCACCTCTGTTCTCCCTTGGACGTGAGTTTTCAACAAGGGCCATCAGGTTCAAATCCCTTTCCTGGCAAGGTTTCTTTTTATGAGGATGTGCTGTCCCCTAGTGGGCATTACTGCCACATTGCAAAAAATCTTCCTGGAAAAGGTTGAGAGCATTGGCTTTGTGGGTTGGAAGCCAGTACCTCTGGCATTACCAGTGTCTGTCACCGTGGATGTCTGGACCACAGATTGCTATGAGCAGCTGTCTAGGTGAACGTGAGAAATTGAGTTGCATTATTCTGGGGATCCAGGGCTTAAGTCTAGAACAGGAGCTGGAGGAGAGTGGGGAGGGAGGTGGCTCTGCATTGTGCTGCTGTACAGCTGCCCGGCTGCTAAAAATGTTAAGACGTGGAAGATTTGAAAGAATGCCACATTTTCTTCATTACATGCCTTTTATGGAGAACAAATGGCAACATTAGGCCCTCGAGTATGTCGCAGACCATTTGAATAAGTAACTTCTCAAACACAGCACCACATCGTCATCACAGCTAAAAAAGCTAATGATTTAATAACATCTAGTCTACATTTTATACTCAGATTTCTTCAGTTATTTCCAAAGATTTTTTTATTTGTGTGTTTTAATGGAGCCACAATCAAGGATTATGTATTGAATCATATCTCTTTATTGTTTTCTAATATAAAACATCTTGACTTTTTCTTAATGGCACTGAATTCCCTGAAGAGTTCAGGTCACTTGTGCTGTGGAATGTCCACACCTGGGGTCAGGACAATTTTTTTTTGTTTGTTTGTTTGTTTTTTTGCGACAGGGTCTCGCTTTTGCAGTTCAGGCTGGCCCTGAGCTCAACCAGCAATCCTCCTGCCTCTGCCTCCCGAGTGCTGGGATTACAGGTGTGAGCCACCACGCCTGGCACTGTGGTATGTGGTGCTGATTGCTGCTGGGCGTGAGTCTCCACGCTCAGTATGGTACGTGGCTACCTGGGATCGAACCCAGGTCCTTGCGCTTCCAAGACAGACGCCGGAACCACTGAGCTAAATTCCTGGCCCCAGGACAATGTTTGATGGTGGCTGGATTCAGGCGAGACGTTTTTGGTGAGGACACTTCTCTGGTGATGGTGCTTTACACCGCGTCACATCAGGAGGCTCCCATGTCAGGTTCTGTCGCTGTCTTTTACTGCAGCCAGCGCATCTGCATTGTCGCTGGGACATGTCCTTGAGCCTCACAGCTGGAGCTTCCATTTCCCTGGTTGGGGGTGTGCTTAGTATAGTCCTTCCTTTCAGAAGCATCACTGGGGTTCCGCTGTGGGAACAGGAATGACATACATGGATTTATATGGTCCTATCAAACATTTTAAAGCTTCCATCCCCAAAATAACAGCGACTGAAGCAATGTCCCCCAAACTCACCCCCCAGAGCTCCTGCAGCACCCCAGTCTCCTCCCACTCAGTGAAATCTTGAGGGGAGGTTTACTCCAGCCCCTCTACCCCTGGCACAGACTTTGGCTGAGCTGGATCTTCACCACAGGGGACAGGTGATTCTGGGGCTGACTGTGGCCCAGGGAAGATGTCAAGGAGCTATCAGGACGTCCTTCCGGGCTGGGAGCTGGAAATGGCCCAACTTACCCACTTCGGTGAAAAGGAAGAATATCTATCATCTGAATGGCTGGGAGTGACATTTCTGAAAAGATCAAATGGACTCTGAAAATAGGGATTCGGATCAGGAGATGGAGGGAGGTAGGGTTGAAAAGAGAATTAAAATGTGTTATGTAGTTGTACCAATTCTCCACCATCAGTACAATCCTAATGTATGGCAAACATGTGCTAATAAAATTTGTAGAAAGACAACAGAGATAGCAAGACACTCAGCACTCCTTCATACCGCAATCAACCAGGTGCAGATGATTTCCACTAGCCCGACATTCCTCCCTCTTTCTTCCTCATGGATTACTTGTAATGTTCACTTCGTGGAGAAGTTAATAAAAGGGAAAATGACATTTGGAGATGCTGACAGCAGCCTAGATGGAAAGGAGGAAAAAGAGTCAAAATTTTGTCCTTTTGATCTAGGGAGTAGTAGTTAGGTACAAATAGCTAAAATAATAATAATAATAATAATAATAATAATAATAATAATAGTAGTAGTAGTAGTAGTAGTAGTAGTAGTAGTAGTAGTAGTAGAAGGCATAGGAATTTGACCCAAGCAAGCAGACCGGCAGGAGCAGCTATGGGGGGAAATTGTTATCTGGATCCTGAGAAACTCAATAAAGAAGTGCTCAGCGAAATGGCAGGAGACGAGGCATAAGGGATGAAGACAGAGCAGGCTGTGGAAAGGCCTGAAGTTAGCAAGTTGGATGGTCTCTTTCAGGGCAAAAGATCAAACTGATCAACTGAGAGGCAGAAAAAAGGGGCAAGGACAAAGTGTTGCTGCTCCAGGCTAGGGCAAGCAGCAAAGAGGTGCCCACTCCTGCATGGCACTCCTGGACTAGGAATCTGCAGCCGTCCAAGCAGCCAGGGTGGGTGTGGCAGGCCAAGCTAAGCAGGGGACACCAGTCCTTGTGCTGAGGGTGCTGGGAGGACAGAGACAAGATCCTCTGTAGGAATCCCATAGCTCTTACCTAGTTATGTCTCCCACCTCCTGCCTTGAATTCCAGACTGGCTACATAGCGCCTCTAACACACATGGACGCCTTTGCAAATGTTGGGGCTTGTATGACTTAGATCTAAAATGTCTCCCAGAAGTCACTTGTGTTTGGAAGGTGACTGGATTATGGGGCGCTATACTCAGTGAATTCATCCACTGTTGAGTTCATAGCTGAATGCACTCTTAGGAGGTAGAACCTGGTTGGGGGTGGGTCCCTGGAGGCTTGAACAGCGAGGGTGTATTCTAACCCCCAGCACCCTTTTTCTGTCTCTACTTCCTGGCTGCCATGGGCCGACACTATGAGCAAAATAAGTCTCTGTTTGCTTCAGTTGTGGGTGTCAGGTATGTTGTCCCAGCGTCAGGAAGGGGTCTCAGTCATGGCCCAGAAAGAATCTGGGGGTTTGACTCAGCGACGCTGCAGCTGCCCTGCAAGGGCAAGGTCTTCAGTTCGATCCCTGATACGGAGGCGGAAGAATACGCCATCTTATAACGTATACACATATATATGCTCACATATGCATGTACAACGAACATTGATTTAGGACTCAGGCATGGGCTGAGTTCCTGCTGTGTCTCTGACTAGCTCTGTAACTTCAGGTAAGCAGTTTCACTTCTCTTGGCTACAGTGACCTTCTGTGAGAGAGGGGAGAGTAAGGTGACTCTTGAGATAAGAGAAACTATCTTTTCTCATCTCGTCATTTCATGGATGCTGAACTCATAAGGAAGATGGTGCGCTGAGCCTTGAGCAAACCTGAGGATTTAAGGTATGAAAGCCTGGTCCAAGTCCCGGAAGTTCTCGCGATAGGACGCAGGAGGCGCGAGCCTGTGAGGGAGTGTGTGCGCGTGCGTCTCTGTGCGTCCGGGAGGCTTTCCTAGTGGTTTACCATTCCGGGGATGAATCGCTCTGTTTACCTCATAGACAGGTTAGTTGCTTATGTATTTTTTAGTTATAAAAATAAGTAAAAAGCTTTAAAGTTTTAGTATGAAATACGCAGTTCATTTCATGCAACGTTAAAGATTGTATTCAAACATGATGGTTTTAAGAGAAAGATCCATTTAAATAATTTTTCTGACCCATAACATTTGTAGTGAGTATAGGATTTGCTCCCTATACTGTGCAGTCTCTGGATTTGGTAGTTATATGCTCAATATTTCTTTTATTATTATTATTTTTTAATTTGAAAATTTACTATGTATATGTCTCTGAAATTCTTCCATCTTCCTTAGTGACTTCATTGGGAGTTTTGGGGGTACCTCATGACCTAATGACTGGAAATTATCAGGGACTAGGGTGTGGGAGCTGTGACTGCCCTCTGACCTGTGAAAAAACCTGGGATGTTGTGTGAGACACATTCATACTGAGCACCTTGCTTTTCAACCTTGTTTCCCATTTGATTATGGCCCCCTTAAAGAGCTTTTTCAAATGATCTTCTCCTAATTGTCTTTCCCCACCCATGGAAACTTATGCAGATAAACTGCAAACTTTTAAGCACTGTATATGTATCTGAGCTTTACAGTAAATATTCCCTCCTCCCAGGAGCCAGCTTTCACTCCTGTAGGACAAAGCTGCCTTCATAGAGGATGCATGTCTTCAGAGTATTAGAAAATGAGCAGCATTTTCAAACGCAGTGTTGCTTATGCATTAAAGTGCTCAGTCTTTGGATTTGGGTGGATCTAGAATAGAGTCTTTTCCCTGTGTTAATCTCTTGTGCCAGTGGTGGATCTGAAATATGGTGACAATAATTAACTGAACATTTAGCACAAAGCCTACCCAAACTAATCATTCAATTAGTTATTCACAAATCTTTCTCAAAGAGTCTGTATTCCTTAACATTTTAATTATATTTATTATGAAACCACACATGTGTTTAAACATAATTAGACATTAAAGGAAAATAAGTCATCTGATTCCCTTTTGTCCTTCAGATCCCATCCCCCACAGCCTAACGGATGCTGGAGAGGAACACAGGCTGTGGGGTGCCTGGCGCAGGGGCCGGTGAGGAGGAGCACTCCCACAGATCCTGCAGAGAGCTGTTCCCAGCAGCAGATTCTCCAGGCAGCCACACAGAGCCCACCACAGGCTCCAGCCGTCTCTGACCACACCTTGGGGAAGGACAGTCTTCCAAAAAGGTGCCTGAAGAAATGAAGCTTTCTCTAGGACAGTGGTTCTCCAAGTGTGGTCCCTGGCTGGCAACTTCAGCATCCCTTGAAAATTTATGAGAGCCACAGATGTTTGGGTTCAAACCCGAATCTCCCAAATGAAAAACTCTGAGGGTTGGAGCCCAATAGTTTGTGTTTTAACAAGCACCCCTGGCAGTTCGGAGGCCCTTTTAAACTTCAGACCCACTCTCGCAGAACAAGGGAGAGTGGAGGGCAGGATTGCAGAAGGTTTGCTAAGACAAGGCCCAGCTGGATTTTCTCTGCAGGAGAAACCTGGACTGGAGGTTTGGAGGCTTTGGACTTTAGTCAGCTGTGAACACTCAGCCACTCCTGGGAGAGGCTCTGATATCTTTGGACTGGGTTTAAAGAACTCTGCTCTTTAGAGCTTGGCTTGGAGCTTGGATTGAACAGGACCACCAACGTAAAGGGAACAAGGTCTGCCTTTGTGTTGGGGTTCCTCTGCAGAATGTTCCATCTTTCAGCATGAAAATAGAATGTTCAGCCTATGCTAATGTGTGATTTAGATAGAGTGTGTGGTAGATATATAATGTTTTATCCCAAAATGTTTCACACACCCAAGGTTAATTTGGTGCTAGTCAACCTACCCCAGTCAGAAGGATGTCCTAAATAATGACGAGACTTTCTAAGTAAGTTAAGACAGTTGAACCAGTAATAGATTTTCATTCTCAGTTTTTGAAAGCAGAGTCTGTGGGGTTTAAGGTCTCCCCACAAACTTTGAAACCTTGAGGAAAAGAGGCTGGTCAGCTGGGAATGAGGCCAGGCTGTATATAGCAGGAAGTCTGAAATCACAGTGGCCTTTCCACATGTGGGTTTTGTTTTTGCACATCAAAGAGGTCTGGAAGTAGGCAATTCAAGGTCTCTGTCATCAAGACTCCAGCTCCTTTTCTATTTCTATCCTAGTGACCTGGGTCATGTCTTCAGTGAAGGTCACCTCATTCCCAGAAAGCAAGATTGAAGGACCATGGAGGGAAAAGGGCCTGGGAGTATGCTTCTTAGGGACCCCACCCATAACACTTCCTGTTATATCTCACTGGCCAGAACTGGGACGCAGTTGTATTCTCAGAGCTAATAGGGCATTGGGAGTGGTTACTTTTGTGGCATTTTTGGTACAGGGGCCTAACTCAGCTTCCCCACTCACTTGCTATTTGATGAGGTACTGAGGTATACGTAACCCTCTGCGTCCCAGTTCTCAAAGCGATTACTGAGAAGATTGGCTGAAAGTGTGTGTGTGTGTGTGTGTGTGTGTGTGTGTGTGTGTGTGTGTGTGTCTTTGTTTGCGCGCCTGTGTGTGTGCACTGAGCAGTGCAGGCCTTTTTTAAATAAAAGGTTAGGAATTGATAAATATTTATTTATTTTTGTGGTATCGAGTATCAAACTCAGGACCTTGTACCTGACATGTAGGCAGCCGAGCCACTGAGCCACATCCCTGGCTTAGTATAGGTCTTAATGTAGTTGTAATAATGGATGCTGATTCATTTGAATCTTATTTTCTACATTCAATGCCAAAACATAAACGTTTTTCATATCATTACAATATCTTCACAGCAGTATTTAAAAAACTTAATTGCCTATTTTCAAATATTAAAGTTAGAGTCTTAATTGTATCTGGGATTTTTCGGTGCAAAAGTTTTAGTTTGAAAATACCCATTTGAGTAAATTTTTAAAAACTGAATTACTGGCTTAAAGGGATTCAGTTACATATTGCCAAATTATTTTCCCAAAGGGCTTTAATTTTTTCTACACTAGCAATATGCATATCTTAAATCATATCTGTGTAATAAGAACATACATATTGGAATTTGTAACAAGAGGCAAAGAGGAATGAAACCTTTGTTTTACACTGTTACATCTTTTATGACTGGTGAGGTCACATTTTTTTTGCAGTACTGGGGATGGAACTCGGGCCCTTGTGCTTACAAGGTAGGCACAATGCCACTAAACTATATCCCTGACCCAGGGTCACGTTTTTCCTGAATTTATTTTCTAGTTTTATTTATGTGAATCGTCTGTCTAGTGTCATTTTTTGCCCATTATTCTTTTGGATCTTAGAAAGCAGAACTTTTCCAACAGGTATTCCGTTTGGTGTCCTGACTGTGGGCCTGACTGCATGTAGGTTGTGGGCATCTGATCCTATTCAATTGTGAATATGTGCTTTTGGCTAATGACCAAAACACTCTGTGGGTTGGAGATGTGTCTGAAATCCTGTGATGAAGTCTTAACCTAGCTGTTTTTCTTTTTCCAGAGTTTTCATTTGGGGCTGGACAGAAGATGAGGTAAGTGAATTCTTTTGAATCTGGGTAGAAAGGATACTGTTGAAATCAAGAGGTCATCATTTTTCCTGTTGGATTGTCTACCCCTATTCTCTCTTGGTGCGTTTTTGGCTAGTGTAACAGAATACCGCAGTATCATTTGGCTCACAGTTCTAGAAGGTCCAAGAGCATGACCTTGGCATCTGGCAAGGGTCTTCATGTGGCATAATACCATGGAAGAAAGAAGTGATGGTGTCTGAGACAGACAGGAAATCAGGTGGGCTCAGCCTTTATATCAGGAACTCACTAATAATGACTAATGGTGAACCCATTCCTGAGATAATGGCATTGACCCATCTCAGGGCAGAGCCTTCCTGATCTGGTCACTTTGTGGAGATTCCACCTCTTGATGCTGGCATAGAGGCAGTTCAATTCCTGCATGTTTTCTGGAGGGAACATTCAGGTTAGGGCATGCTGTCCTGCCCGTGCCCGTGTGGCACCTACCTTAGACCCACCTACACCCAGCCTGAGCTCACACCATTTCTTCTAGGACTATCTGAGGTCTGGGTGCTTCTTAAAGTTCCCACAGGATGCGCCTGCCCTTTCCTAGCACTTCAGTTCCAAGTCTGTCTTGGAAACAAGCGGCTTCAGCTCTTGAAGGCACTTGTGGTTACTCTTGGGGGTGAACCTGGAGAAGGGATGCACCATGAGGGGCACAAGTGAAGAGAAAGACTGACACCACCTTCCCCTCATCAGAGAGGATCTTGGCTGTGCATCATAATGCTTGGGCTGGGCGGAGACGATTCTTTAAGTCCCCAGAGATGCCCGTGGCTCTGAGTGATATTCGGGCCATTTCTGTGAGCGATGAGAAGGGCACCTGGCCTTTGTCGGTGCTGAGGTCGGTGCCCGTGTCTTTACTGCAGCCTGTCTTTATGGAGAAATTGCCCTGTTGAGGACTGTGCATACAGCTCTCACTGTACCCCGGAGCACAGAGAAAATCCAGTCTCTACAGTGGGCACAAGTGTTTGTATGTGTTGGACAGGGGGAGCCGAGGACAACTGGTCTTTGCTGGCCCCAGGAGGAGCTGAGTGGCTCTCGAGTGACCGCCCCCTCTCATACTTATGCGCCGGGCCTGTGCTGGCTCCTCCTCCTCCACAGCATTGCTTTTGCACATGAGGTCTGCATGACCCCTGACAAGTTCTGTGTTGCGGATCCTCACTCCTTCCACTCTCCCTTTCCACCCTTTCTGAGGGGTCCCAGAGTGACCGTGGGTGCGTATGCCTAGCCCACTTTTCCGCAGGTCAGGAAGACACTACATTCAGCTGGCGATGTGGACCGCCTCTGGGGAGTGTGTGTGTGTGAGGCCAACGAGGCCGTCTGTTTTGTTCATGTTTTAAGACAATGTAATTTCGTATTACTTATTGGTCAGAGACAGACAAATTAGATGTTCAGTCCAGTGGGAGATCTGGGTTCCTGCTCCCCTGGCCCTTGGAATCGGCCCACGGCTAGAACTGCCTGTGTTCACTAGCCCAGGCCTGACGCGGAGCAATGGGGATGATGCTGAAACTGCATTTGAAGAAGCTGAGTTTTGACTCATGGTGGACGCTCACAGAGGACTCTGGCAAACCATGCGTGCTCTGATCCACACGGTTCCCATGAACATTAAATGAAAACATGTAGGATTGCGTTTTGCAAAAGTTCATGTGGGTGGAAAATGTAAAAGTAGAGATATTAAATATAGTTTGCCATTACATTCTTGCCCTAGCTTCTAATTTGAAAGAGAGGTAAAGGAAAAAAGAGAACCTTGAGGACTTTGTATAGGACTGACTGTGGCCTAAGCACTATTCATACGTTACGCATGTCCACTGCAACCCCGTAAAGCGATGCTGTCCACCTCACAGCTGAGGGGCTAAAGAACTTGGAGGTTATTTTTGCTGGTCACGCAGCCAGGCACTGCAGTCAACCCGTCAGATCAGGCCACTGCTCCATGCACTGTCTTTGTAGTGAAAACACATGGAAGCATCTGATACCAGAGCCACATACATGGCCAGGACATACATGTGCCATATATGTTCGCACGTGAGATCCATCTTGTATGTTTACTTTCTTCCTCTTGCAGCAGTTCTGAAGAAGCCAAGATTCAGACCTCCAAGAACGAACAGATGAGGCTGATTTTCAGCACTGTCTAGTATCCATGATCAACTGTTTGTGCGGACACAGCAACAGATGCGGCTCACATCTTCCAAACATAGTTGCTGTGTGTGGGCAAGACGCTGTGTGAAGTGCATCGCTAGATTTAATGCACACGACTGTATGTATAGTCACTATTATCTTTACAGTTGAAAAAAAAGCCCACATGAGAATTTAAATACCTCGCTCAATACAAAATGATAATTCAAATACGGATTCTGTCAATAAAGGATAAATAGAAACACAGTAAATACTGTGATGTGGATATTTACAAAGTTCCAGGTCTGCAAGGACCAGTCTGTGCCGGAGAAGGCGTAACACTGAGGATTCACATTCAAGTTCTAGGTCTGACTGGCGCCCGTTCCAGCGTGGCTGCCGTACCAGGCCGGGCCTGGGGTGGGGACTGGCCCAGCCGCCCTGACGCGGGCGTGGGCGGGCCGGCGAGAGCCTCAGCAAATGACCAGCAGGGCTGCAAGCGCAGGCCCTGATAGGCTGAGAAGGCAGAGCGCTGATGGTTGGAGAGATCACCACCTGCGGGCCTTGCCCGGGTGCCTCTCCCCCGCCGCCTCAGGAGCGAGTTGGCTCCTAGGGAATTATTCGAGGAAAAATGTCTGGAGCCCTTTCTTCTTTGGGAGATCTCCCGTTAAGGATGCATTCTTTTACATCTCTGGATTGCAGGCAGCTTGTAATGGGCAGTAATACTCTACGCTACTCAGGCAAAGCCAACAACATTTTGGATTAGCTGTTGCAGGTGGGCCGGTGGGAGGGGGCGGGCTTCTTTACAGTTGCTGCATGGCGCCCCCACGTGGTCGGCAGTGGGAAAAACCTGGGATGCGGTCCAGATCGTGGGAAAAGGAAGACTTTGACCCTGAACAAAAGGGAAGTGCCTGGATTCAAACAGGAAGGGAACGTGCAGGAATGGAGAGCAGATCTGGGGCGGACTGCGTGGGTGGGTTTGAGCTCCACATTACTCACGTTTCCTTTCTTTTCTGGATCTCACCTCTAAAATGTGTGAAGTAATAAGTCGTAGGTCAGTGTTACCGGATAAGTTAGGATGCTTAAGGCACAGGATCAATAGGAGCTGATGGATGATTACTGGCGGGAACTAGTGCGCTGCTTAACAACAAGCGTTCTGGAGTGTGAGAGAGTTGTTCCTGTCCAGCTCTGCCCCTGACAGAGTGATTCTTAGCCTTTCAGTCTCAGTTTCCTCGTGTGTAACTGAGACCAACAGTAGAGCCTCATGGAGTTGTGCTTAAGCACAGACATTTTTGGCAAAATGCTCAATATATAGACATTGATGTGTTGGCTCCCCTTATCAGCATTTAATTACTGAGATTACTGTTTCTTCTTTTCCTGTCAGACGCCTCACTGGCCTGAGTCAGAGTGAAGAGTAGTTTACTTTGTTCGGAGTTAGAATCTATAAATCTGTGACATTCACATGAATGAAGAAAGGACTTAGACACTCTCCACATCTGCTCGTAGGGATAGGACCTCAGCAGGCAGGGATAATGTGGGATGGTCTCCTTAAGAGTGAGAAAAAGCTAACCTCGACAGTCTGTGGTTAGCGTGTAGGCCAGGTACATTCAGAGATTAGCTAAGTTCCCCTCTGTATGAACTGTGCCAAGAAGCACAGGCAAAATGAAGACTTCATGCCCCCTCCCAAGACTTTCATTGTAGATACCAAATAATGAGCAGAGACCTAGTCACAATCAGCCGCCTGAGAGGAATGAGACAGACCTTGGGATCCCTGACTGCAGAATACAGGACCACTGCCCCATACTCAGTGGTTACCCTGCTCTGGGGCCACCATTCCTCAGAGTGGCTTTGTACCACTTTCTTCTGCAAATAAATTTACTGTCACTTTGTACCATTTTGGGTTCCTCTTCCTGTTTTTACAGCTGAGAGGGAGACTAGCCTGGGAAAGTTGGTGGAGCAGGGGGCTGAGACCACCTGAGGCTCATCCTCAATGAGATTGAACACCGTTGAAGACCAGTGGATTGGTCAGTAAAACCCAGCCTGTTTTGGGGAAGTCAGCACCTGTTACAGCTTTACAGCAGCAGTCGGCAGGGACCTGGTTGTGACTGCACTTGCAACGCCCAGTCTGCACCTGGTTAGAGGTTTATATCACCCAACCTCATGCCAAGAGGACCGACTTCCCTCCTTGCAGCTTCCAGTCTGGCTTAATGTGCCTTATCCCGAGATTGACTCCCTAGTTCGTCTAGACTGCAGGATCCCCTGGGTGCAAAAGACTATATACACTGTGATTGAAAGACCTCTCTGTCCACAAGACCAAGAACACATTTTGTTTCTAGGCCATCTTCAAATTGTATTTCTCAGGGAAGATTTGCACCTCTTCATGAAAGTAGGCTTTTCCACCCGAGAGTGCCTCTTCTGTTATTGTACTGCTCCTGGCTAATAGAGTTATCTTAGTTATTTTTCTCTTTGAAAGGGGTCAAAAGACCTGACACCCAAAGTTAAAGGAGAAGTTTCAGTCCGTAGTTGGGTGGCTGTAAGGCAAAGCGGCACATTGCAGAGGGGGCATCACAGAGGGGAAACAGTTCATTCCACACAGAAGACAGCAAAAGCCATGCGAGACCTTAACAGCATCTTTCTGCCCCTTCTCTGCAGCCTACTTAGGGCAGGTAGCAGCCGTACCCTTAATCTTAGTGCTCTTGAGCCTAGCACTGCACCAGGAATCAATTCCAGCATCACACACTTCAGATCCAGCTGCCTCTCCAAGGCCCAGCTACGGTTCAGTGAAGCTTCAGGGGACATCTAAACACAAGCCATAACAAGAGTTCAACCATGGTTGAACCCATGTCTCCTCCCATTTACCTTTTACTTGTTTAGCTATTTTCTTTTCTTTTTTTTTTTTTAGGTTTTTTGAAACTAGGTTTCACTTTTGTAGTTCAGGCTGGCCCTGAGCTCAGCCTCCAACTCACATCACAGCAATCCTCCTGCCTCTGCCTCCCGAGTGCTGGGATTACAGGCGTGAGCCACCACGCCCGGCACTGTGGTATGTGGTACTGGTTGCTGTTGGGCGTGAGTCTCCACACACAGTATGGTACGTGGTTAACGGGGATCGAACCCGGGTCCTTGCGCTTGCAAGACAGGCGCCGGAACCACTGAGCTAACTCCCCGGCCCTTGTTTAGCCATTTTCAAGCTTTACTCAGTGAATTGCATAGTGACCTCAGAACAGAGAAGGCACTCATGAGAGAATAATGTACAAAGGAACCCCTCTTCCTGTTATATGTGTTAAAACTCCTCAATGTGAATTTTTCAAAGGAGGCCCATGAGAGGATCGCTCAGCCTCACTCTGAGATAGGCAGCTCCTTTTGGACTTATTTGTCCCTTCAGTTCAATCCCCAAGAGACACTTCAGCCACTCGTGATCTGGCCTTGATGGCTATCCTTGTCTCTTTGAAGGAAAAGGCCTTTGGGAACTCCAGCAATGGTGAAGGCAGCATTACTGCTACTATCAAAGGAGGTACCAAGGTCTGAGATCTTGATCAGACCTCAGATCAGACCATGGCCCTGAAGGTATAGCACAGATGAACACTGGCAGTGGTGAGAGGAGGCAGGGCTGGGGGAACTAACCTGTGATGGACTTTTCTAGTAGGATGGGAGGTTCCCCCTATTGGGGAGACTCTCCTTTTTTTCTTCCCTTTTCTCTTTGATGGGAACTCAATCCTCTACCATCCCATTTCATTCACCTCTGGACTGTCCTAGGAAAAAACCCCAATTTTCTGTTGTACTAATGCGTGGCCCCAGGGACCAAGAGAGGATCAAAAAGGAAAGTGGCCTGTGTGGTGAGGGTTCCCTTAACTTTAACACCATACTTCAATTAGACCTGTCTGGTAAGAGCAAGGAAAGTGGACTGAGGTGTGCTGCAATCAACTTTCTATCCCCTTCAACATCCCTTAATCCTTCACTGTTGGTAGCATTGGAATCCTTCCCCTCTCATGATTCAAATGAGAAAGGGACTCCTTTATATGGGAAGAGCACTGTTGGAGAATGGGGAAGGTTGAGCTCCTGAGGCTCTGAATGATAGGGGTTCTGCTCCACCTCATTCTGAATCTGGCCCTCTGGCCCTGCTGGAAAGGTTATTGTCTTTCTGTTCCAGTTTGAGGGAGGAGCCAAAATGGGTCCCATTAACTTAGAATCAGGGAGAAATCAAATGAGATCTGGGAAGTTTCACAGATGACCTAGATGTATGTACAAGAGCTTTGGAAAGGGTCACTTCAAAAGGCTCCAGCTTTCAGCCCTTTTCTTCTCTGCTACCTCAGGCTCTGCACCTGCCACCGCAGTTCCGGGGTCTCGGGACGCTCCATGGAATGGTTCCTCTCCCTGTCTATGGCTTGCAATTAGGATGATCTCCACTTTTCTCATTACTTCCAAATAATACCGGAGAGCCTGACCTGACCCTTAGAGAGAGATTTGTTGTCAAAATCCCACGTCCAGATCCTGCTTCCTCCGGGACCTCCTGCCATGGGGATTTTCTCCCTGCAGGAGTTACAGAAGACCAAGCTGTCTGGGCATATGGATAGATAGGTAGTGAGGAAAGCACTGAAGGCCACACCTGTCCTTATCCATTTAATGACCCCATGCTCTTCCCTCACTAAAAGCAGTATGTCCTTCAACTACAGGTTAGAGAAGCTGAAACCATTGACTCAGGAGTCGCTGCAGCAGGACACCTCAAGGAAAGGATCAACACCTGGCTCCTGGGACCACTGGTTGCTGTTCTGCTGTGCATGGTTGGATCCTGTCTTCTTGACTGTCTAGATTTATCTCAGGCTCCGTTGACACAATCAAAATGCAGATGGTCCTTCAGGTGGAGCTCCTCATGGAGCATTCTCTCAACTTCTCCCAGGGGCTACCACACCTACCTCCAAAAGATCATCCCTCCCTTAAATTGCCCTCTCAGCCTGAAGTAGTCACCAACTCCAATTTTATAGCAGTGGGGTGGTCTTCTTGGAAGGAGGAATGTAGAGATAGCACCCCAACAGATAGGGAGAATTGAAAGACAGTTCCTTTAATGATGAAAGGAAGCTAACCTAGACTGTCTGTGGTTGACATGTAGGCCAGCTATCCTCATTGATTAACTAAGTTCCTCTCTGCATGAACTGCCCCGAGTAGGATAGACTTTTCACACCCACCCCAAGACTTTCCTTATAGACCCCACTGAAGGGCTGAGACTCAATCAAAAACAACCGCCTGGGAGGGATGAGGTGAACCCGAGACACTGATACCCCGTAAAACAAGACCCCTGCCCTGTATGCATGTTTACTCAGCTCTGCGGCCCCCACTCCTCAGTGTAGCTCTGTAGTGCTGTCTTCTGCAAATAATCTTACTTTTGCTTTGGTCTGTTTTAGATTCCTCTTCCTTTTTTTACAGCAGAGAGAAGTAGAGGCAGAAGGAGAGGGAGAGAGAGAGAGAGAGTGAGTAAGAAAGGGCAGGCTGAGAAAGTCAAGGGTATGCTTAAGAACACCCCTCAGAGCAAGACTATGTAGGGGTCATGTAGGAACTATGTCTGTCCTTGCTCTGCTTCCCGGTGCCACACACTAAGCCACTTCACTGCACTTGCCCTTCCACTGTAGTATTCCTGCCTTGGAGCCAGATGACCATGCACCAGATATTCTGAAGCCACAAACCAAATAAACCCATCTTGTCAGTTGAAAATGTCAAGTGTTATGTGTTCCAGTGACAGACAAGCTGACTAATGCCATCACTTTGATAGTAAAACATAAATGAGATAATACTCTCTTCATTCATGCCTGGCATATAATAGGCACACTGTCATAACTGGTTTTTGTCATTATTAATTCCTCTTCAAAAGTATGTTGTAGAAATCATGGGAAACACAGTCTGTTAGGTTTTCTTATATTCTGAGTCACAGGTCCCTGAGATGACTCAGTGCAGAGTAAGAATTGGGCGAGGGCAGCTCACTGGCTTTTTCTCCCCCTTCCTTGTTGTTATATGTTCTCTGTTCCTAGTTGAAAGTCTGGACACCAGGGAAAATGACCCAGGTGTGTTCAAAGCTCTTGGATGTCTCCCTATTCTACCCTCATCAGCCTACACCCTGCATACAGTTATTTCCTGTATCTTGTTAGCTTCAGGATTCTGGGATTGTTCTTGGAGTGAAAGACTTCATCATAGAAAATCCAAATCCTGCGGAGAGTAATGATAAGTGCAAGAGCAGTAAAGTTAGGTGGATAGGTCAGTGGAGAGCCTCTCCTGTTCACGCCCAACAGTTACTTTTGGTGTGACTGCTGTATCTTAGTCACTCTGTGAACCATTGCTGTATTCTGAAAGTGTATATAAGGCAAATTCTCAGTTAAAAATGAAAAGAGGCAGATTTGCTAGTGGGAAAATCTGGGGGTTTGATGTTGGGAGAAGATTTACACTTAAATCTAGTCCCTCACTATGTAATTCTTAGGCCAGTTGCTTATTTTCACGGTTATCTGAACAAGCATAATTGTAATATACAAGTAATTTAAAAAGGAGTGGACTGTTGGTAAATGCAATAATCTGGATGAATCTCACAGTGATCATGTGCATAACTGATATTAGGTGCATATTAGACAAAAATGTATGATTTACAAGTATATAAAGTTATATAAAATGCAAATAAATCTATAATGCTAGAAAGAAGGTCAACGATTTTCTGAGGATAAGCGACTAGGATGGTGATGGGGAGTCTTAGAAAGAGGCATAAGGAACTTCTGGAGGTGATGGATATGTCCATTACCTTAGTTTTGGTGATGGCTTCATAGGTTTATCCTTATAGCCAACTTATTAAATTATATAATTTAAATATGTATAGTACATAATATGTCAAAACTTCGACAGACCTATTAAAATAAATATAATAAAATCTATTATAAATAATTATAATATTTGAATACAGAAAATATGTGGAAGATTCAGTAGCACAGCAGACAATGAGTAATGAGCACTTCTGTTTTTTATCATCATTCATTTTTAACAAGCAAAATTGGGGCACTACTCTTAGTATATTTTACATAACAGGGGCTATGAGTGTCCACACCTTATATAATAGAGTGCATATTTTTTTCCTGAGGATTCTTCTTTGAGGATCAAAGAGTCATTATAGTTAAGTATTAAGTGACATAATTGTGTAAAAAACTTAGAATGGTACTGAATATGTAGTAATAACAATGTGTCTCTGTCCTCCTGTTATCATTGCGGTAGGTTTCAAGAGTGAGTGGTTGGGGGGGGCCGGGGATTTAGCTCAGTGGTTCTGCGCCTGTCTTGCAAGCGCAAGCACCCGGGTTCAATCCCCGGTAACCACATACCATACTGGGTGTGGAGACTCACACCCAGCAGCAACCAGTACCACATACCACAGTGCCGGGCGTGGTGGCTCACGCCTGTCATCCCAGCACTGGGGAGGCAGAGGCAGGAGGATTGCTGTGATGTGAGTTTGAGGCTGAGCTCAGGTCCAGCCTGAACCACAAAGTGAGACCCTGTCTCAAACAAACAAATGAACAAACAAAAAACAAACAAAACAAAACAAAACAAAAAGAGTGAGTGGTTAGTATATGTTGGTTATAATAGAGTTATTTTTATTAGTAAATTTGATGGACAGAAAGACTTGTTGGAGGATCAAGGAAGTTGATTTAAGAAGATTCCCTTTTAGTGTGTGTTTTACTGTAATATACTTTCCAAAATTAAACGTTTACTACATTTTTCAATCACACCTCAGGATAACAAAGTCAAAACAGCCTATATTTTTAAAGTTTTTGATACATAGTTCTAAAACACTTCCACAAACCTGCCATTAGCAACAAGTGTGTGATTTTTTATTTTTTTTAAAGACATTTTTAAAACTTAGTAGTTCAGGCTGGCTCTGAACTCACTGTGTAGTCCTAGTTAACCTCAAACACTTGGCAGTCCCCCTGCCTCTACCTCCCAAGTGCTGGGATTATAGGCGTGAGCCACCACGCCTGGTACTGTGGTATGTGGTACTGATTGCTGATGGGCATGAGTTACCATGCCTGGCATTGTATGTGGTTACTGGGGATCAAACTCCAGACCTTGCGCTTGCAAGGCAGGTGCTGGAACCACTGAGCTAAATCCCTGGTCCACATGTATGACTTTTAAACTGTTATTGTTGTTATTTATGCCATTAGTTTTACCAGCGTCTATCTATTTATTCTTCTGTGACTCTTTAATCCACCTTATTTCAATTTAAATTATAAAGATTTCTACACTTACCCTGAATATTTTAGTATGATGATAATGATTGTTTGATACCTGTTTATATGTCTTTGTTTTTATATAAAAATATACAAATAGTAAGAGTAAAAAAATAAATTTGCCTCTCCTGAGGTTCTTTGATGGAACTGGAATTTTGTATTTACTAGGTGCTAAACTGTTGCAGACATTGTGTGGAAGAAATTTCATTTATGTGTTTTTGATAATGAAATAACTAACTTGATTACTAATAAAGATAAGACTAATATATCAGATGCATTTACAATGATTAGTGAGTTCAAGTGGGATTAAATGGCTTCTGGTTCTTAACAAATACTCACATTTGGTAGACTTTACTTTTGTATAATGCATGAGAATCACCCAAGAAACTCAAGAATGCATACAGTTAGCACATTTATAATCCCAGCACTCTGAGAGGCAGACGCAGAAGGGTCATAGTTTGAGCCCAGCCTGGGCAACTTAGCTTGACCCTGAGTTCAAAAAACAAAACAAAACAAAACAAAACAAAACAAAAAAAACCCCAGAAAACCCCAACAAAAACCAAAAACAAAAAAACAAAACCCCCACAAAAAATGGAGATATAGTTCAGTTCAATTTCCAGTACTGAAAAATTAACAGAATACAAAAGTATATAAAAAAGAATTTGACCCATGGTTCTGGGATGGCTCAGGAGTCGGCACTGTAATATGTGCATCTATGATTTTAATGCTGGTAAACTGTAGACTGTACTGAGAATGTGGAACCAACTCTTTGATTCATTGATTTTTTTTGGTATTGTTCTCTTAGTCTCCATTGCATTAATTTCTTGCCTAGTATGAGCTTTGAGTTTGTCTTGCTTCTCTTTTTCTAGTAGTTTGAGGTTCAGCATTAGATTGTTTATTTGAGCTTGCTCTGTTTTCTGCGTGTAGGTGTTCACTGTTATGAATTTTCCTTGTAGAACTGCTTTCATTGTGTTCCATAAATTCCTATATGTTGTGCTGGGGTTATCATTGAATTGTAAAAACTGTTTAATTTCTTCTGTGACCCATTGGTTGGTCAGCAGAATGTTGTTCAATTTCCATGTGTTTGTTAGGATCCTGGAATTTCAATTTCAAGGCATTATGGTCTGACAGTAGACAGGGGATAACTTAAATTCCTTTGTATTTAATTAAACCTGTTCTGTGAACTAGCACCTGATCTATTTTGGAGAATGATCCATGAGCAGATGAGAAAGATGTAAATTCTGACTTTGTGGGGTGAAATACTCTGTAGACATCTATTAAGTCCGTTTTTTGAAGAATTTGGTTTAGCTCAAGTATTTCCTTATTAATTTTCTGTTCAGTGGATCTGTCTCCTTGTGACAGCAGGGTATTGAAGTCTCCTAATATTATTGTGTTGGTGTTTATCTGGCTTTTCTTTATATAGTTGGATTAGAGGTCCCATTTGATCCTGCTATTCCTCTTCTAGGTATGTACACAAAATAATTAAAAGATTCATATCACAGTGACATATGTGCACCCATGTTTATAGTAGCTCAGTTTGTGATTGCTAAATCTTGGAAACAACCCAAATGTCCATCAACTGGAGACTGGATGTAGTAGATGTGGTTCTTTTATAGAATGGAGTATTACTCTGCCATTAAAAATGATAAGATTTAGTCATTCATACTCGAATGCATGTACCTTAAGAATATCCTCATAAGTGAAATAAATAGGTCGCAGATGTGTAAATATCGTATCTTTTCTCTGGTATGAGAAAATTAAGATGTAAATGAG
>PVIR01011350.1:8805-47713 GCA_004026965.1 Petromus typicus
TTGAGACAGGGTCTCGCTTTTGTGGTTCAGGCTGGCCCTGAGCTCAGCCTCAAACTCACATCACAATCCTCCTGCCTCTGCCTCCCAAGTGCTGGGATTACAGGCGTGAGCCACCACGCCCGGCACTGTGGTATGTGGTACTGGTTGCTGCTGGGTGTGGGTCTCCACACCCAGTATTGTTATGTGGTTACTGGGGAATTGAACCCGGGCCCTTGCGCTTGCAAGACAGGCGCCGGAACCACTGAGCTAACTCCCCGGCCCCTCTTCCACATATTTTTAACCATTTGTCCACCTCTGAATTTATAAATGAAAGATCAATATATAATTGCTTTGGAAAACTTAATACAGAGCAAATGCATGTTGAATTATGTAGCTGAAATTTCTTTTAATTGTTAATTTGATATTTGCTGAGTTTTATTTTATATTAGGCACAATATAATACTGTAGGCCTTGTTAAGAAGGTAACAGTTCAAGTCTAATACTTGAAAGATTAAAAAAAAAGGGGGAGCGTAGAAAGTACATAAAAACACCCTGAATCAGAAATTGAGAAATTAAAAGAAAATATGAAAGATCTGAACATTTTCAAAAGAAAGAGAAAGTGCAATGATGAGCTATGCAGAAGTTAAATCACAAAGGACCCTGAGAGTGAGGGCTCAGAGTTTTGAATAGAGTTTGACAAAATACAGAATCTTTTTTTTTTTTTTTTTAATTTTGAAACAGGGTTTCACCTTGTGGCCTAAACTGACTTCAAACTAGTAAAATGTCAGGCATAGGCCACCATTAGTAGAAAATGCAACAGCTAAGCTCCCACACTTGGCCAAATATGTTAGATTATTTGCAGATTTTTAAAGCTATGATTTGTCAAACCATTTGAACTACAGCTTTTCATGCTTCCCAGAGCAAAGTCTAGGGTGAGGGGGACAGTGACACTGCTTCAGATACAAAATCTAGAAAGATGCTGGAAAGCTGCATGACAAGATATACTTTTTAAAAAACAAAATCTGTGGCGAAGAAAAGATACATTTTTAAAAGCTATTACACGTCATGTATCAGTTTCTAAATGTCACTTTCACGTTGCTAAGATGAAACACCCACAACGTAAGGAGCGGTTGACCTCAGATCCCAGATGCAGGGGACGCACTCCACCGCCAGCCGGCTCTGACCAGGGCTCGACTCCAAGCGTGAGACCGGAGGGATATCTTAGTCTGAACAGCATATAGAATTGGTTTTTGTTTTTGTTTTTGTTTTTGTACCAGGGATCAAATTCAGAAACTTGTGCTTGCCAAGCAGGTGAGAGTTATATCCATGCCACTGAGTTACATCCCCAGCTCCCGTTTAATTTCTATAACACGTCTTTTGACGTTTATCTGTAATGCTGCTCCTATTAGAAGCTGTGGCCTACTAAATCTAGAGCTGTCCTTTTACACAGAAGGTGCATAATGATCGCATGGTCAGGGCAGCACACTCCGAAAGTCCAGTGTGGTCCCCAGCACACACTGGTGGAAGACAGTGGTCTGTGTGGTCAGCTCTGTCCCCCGCTGTGCTCGGTCACCATCTTAGGCTGCCACAAGAACATGGTCTTGGATGTAAGACTGAGATAGGTCTCAAAGGGATGTGCCCGGTGCCGTCGGGGAAGCGCACAGGCTGCCTGTGTTCTTGAGAAGGGACAGCTGACCAGGACACCACCATGGCTACAGAGGACCACCCGGTGAAGGCAGCTATGGAAAGCCAGAGAGAGCACTGAGACTGGCCAGGCTACTGGCCTCTACTTTACACTTTCATTTCTAGGAAATTAGATCCCTAAAATGGCCTGCCAAATAAACTGCTATTTTATACATACATACATATATATATATATATATATATATATATATATATATATATTACACACACACACACACACATTGCAAATGCCCATCTCCGTTTATATTCAAGCTCTGAAGATATGAATGTCTACCCTGAGCTCCAAGAAAAAGTCTTTGAAAATGGGCTGTGACATTAAATTGATCTTATTAAAAATCTTATTCAAGGGCCGGGGAGTTAGCTCAGTGGTTCCGGCGCCTGTCTTGCAAGCACAAGGACCTGGGTTCGATTCCCCGGTAACCACATAACAATACTGGGTGTGGAGACCCACACCCAGCAGCAACCAGTACCACATACCACAGTGCCGGGCGTGGTGGCTCACGCCTGTGGTCCCAGCACTCGGGAGGCAGAGGCAGGAGGATTGTGATGTGAGTTTGAGGCTGAGCTCAGGGCCAGCCTGAACCACAACAAAGCGAGACCCTGTCTCAAAAAACCTAAAAAAAAAAATCTTATTCAAGGAAATATATCTACATGCAAATGGCAGTTTATTTTATATATCCATATCTTGCTTAGTAAAATAGATACAACTTTACTCTTTTGAAATGCATTAGCAGGACTCAAATCACAATATAAAAATTATACAAGAACACAGCCGTGTTTCTCTAGCACGCTCATTCAGATCAAGGTCATTCAGTCACGAGCAGTCTTGCACAAGCAAGACGGATTTTGCTTTCAAATCCAAGCAGAATTTGTTTAGGATATTTTGGCACAACATTTTAATAGTGTTTATGTTTACTGTATAGGTCATTAACTTCCAGTACGGCTGAAACTTTTATGACATTCTAGAATAAATTACCCAATTCTAATACAATTCAGCTCACAGCTTTGAGATTAAACAAATGACATTTCAAATTTAAGATAAATTAGTAATTCAGGATAATGAATTAAATTTTATGGAAAAACTAATAAAAATATGTTAAACCCATACTATCTTTTTATAAAATAAACCTACACATCAGCATTCATTACATAATTATATACATGAAGGTTAAAATTTAAATAAAAAATAACACTGGAAGAAAATAGAAAAATGTCTCCATACTATTTAAATGAAGAAAATCTCTATATTATATTAATGTAGAAAGCATAAAGATTTGAGTCATAAAAATTTGAAGTCTATCATGTAAAAACCACATTTTTAAACCAGAAAAAAGTGCCATTAATGCAGATCAGATTCTTAATATCTTTAAAAATTCATTTAACTCATGTAAAATACTTATATCTCAGAAAAGTGAGGTAACTGATAGGAACAGGTACATCACAGAAGAAATATAAATAGCAACTAAATATGAATATATGAATTAAATATGAATTTGGTAATCATATCACAAATAATTTTAAATGCAAATTTTAAACAGTATAGTGTTTTTCCTCCAAAAACAGGAAAATGAATGAACATACGCGGGCTAATAACTATGAGATAAAAATAAATTTAATATTCTTATGTACTTGAATGTAAGTTAATAATTCTTTCTTGAAGACTATTTCCAATAGATATAAATATAAAATGCAAATACCTTTCGCTTCAGTTGTTTCCAAAAAAATCTTCCTTAAGGAAAAGGCACACGCGTGTGAGTGTATGTATGTACATGAAAATTCATTACAACTTTGTACGTGTATGTTCAGTGGGGAATTCGTTAATTAGAGGATATTCCACGCAAGCCCAAATCTCCTTCCGTTCCCAACAGAACATCTTCAGTTTTCTCCACCGTATATCATAAAACTAAAATATGTGCCCACATCTTCCGCACCACTTCCGCCTCTGCGTCCACCGTCACCAGCTGCTTCCACGCTCGATGTCCCTCTTCCAGACCCTTGGAGAAAACTCTCCTCTTAGGTCAAGTCCTGGGGGTGACTGAGGACAGGCCGCGCTTCCCCGCATGATGCGAGCCTTTCCGCGCCTCTGAAATTCATCACCCTGAGCGATGCCAACATGATGGATAAAACGGACTACAGCTCGGTGCGACACGGCATTTCCCTCAGGCCTGGGAAGGCGACCCGAAGCCACAGGTCCTCAAGAGGCGCTCTTATAGCTACCCTGTTTCTTAGCAGTTTTTCTTATATATTTTTGTTGTTGTTGTTGTAGCTGTTGTTTTGGTTTGTTTTTGTTTTTGAGACAGGGCCTCTCTTTGTAGTTCAGGCTGGCCTTGAACTCACTATGTGGCCCAGGCCAGCCTGGAACTCACAGCAATCCTCCTGCCTCTCTCTGCCTCCTGAGTGATGAGATTACAGGTATGAGTTACCATACCCAGCATTGTGGTACGTCGTGCCAGGAATCGAACTCGGGACCTTGCGCTTGCTAGGCAGACGCTAGAACCACTGAGCTAAATCCCAGCCTCATAGTTTTCTCATAAATATGCATGTATATATACATACACATACATATATATATATATACATACATCATTCAACCTGGAAAGATTTAAGTGCTTTCTTTTCTTTGGAAAAGGTCAATTAGCAGAGATGACCACACCGTAGAATTAGGAAGTGCTGTGTTCCACATAGGGTCTTGACAAGTCCTCTTATATAAGAACTAAGCTATCGTTCATCTTGAGAATGTGAGTACCAATATATGCCACCCCGAAATTTGAGACGCCCAAATATATCACCCAAGAAATATGCATCTTTGGCATAAGGCTTATTTCAAGAAATTGCAGATACAGGAAATAAAGTATAAAGTTTGCAAATATAGTAGTAGTTTGAAAATAGGGTAGAAATTTCACCTATGCAAGGAAAATTTACATGTACATAGCAAGATGCTGCTGTGAGATCTTCTCTCTGTGTGGACAAGAAGAAAGGACAAGATCACCAGAGACTTAACTGTGAAGAAGGCACTAAATTTATAATCTATTAGCAAATCATGTCCTGCACCAAATGTCTCCTCTTCCTGCTCCTCTTGCTGGGACACAGATACTCATACGGCACCTCTATAATGGAAACATGTCATTTTCCTTAATGAAAGCCAGATGTGTCTCATGGCAGCTGTGCCTGAGCAAAACAGGAAGTGATTTTTGCCCACTTTATAACAAAAGCAACAGTGGATGTTGACAAATTATGCAGCAACTGTGACAGAAAGATCAAGAAACTTGAACAGAAAGTTGGCCGATGGTTGTGCTTTACACAATCCTAAACATGTCGGGCACAAATAGTTTCACAGTTTTACAAAGAAATTAATAAGCCCAAAATATCACAGAGAATATTTCTTAGAGGTTTGGAACTGGAAGAGATAAAAGACCAATGACGACAGATGAAGAACAGCATGTATCCACCCGTGGTACTACAAAACTATCGGGGCACACCAGTTGTCTTTGTCATTGCTGAGACAAAAATACCTGTGTCTTGGTGTTCCTGAAAGCCGCATGCAGTCATGGCGGGGGGTGCTTTTTCTGGAACTGATCTGTAGTGCAACACTAGGCCGCAGATGCTGGGACTGAGGGTGCAAGTGTTGCACACCCTAACTAATCTTCACAGGATGAAAAAGACAGAGGCACTCTTGACGGTCCCCTTTCCTGTTCCTTTTGCTGTCTTCTGCCACCATGAACTGTTGCCCCTCTGCCACGTGCCACTCTGCCTTGGAGCCAGCTGATTATGGACTGAAACATCTATGAACTGCAAGCCAAGTAAACCTTTCCTCTTTAGCTTTAGGTGTCGAGTATTTTGTCTCAGCAAAAGAGGAAAGTGGCGGGGCCGGGGAGTTAGCTCAGTGGTTCCGGCGCCTGTCTTGCAAGCGCAAGGGCCCGGGTTCGATTTCCCGGTAACCACATAACAATACTGGGTGTGGAGACCCACACCCAGCAGCAACCAGTACCACATACCACGGTGCCGGGCGTGGTGGCTCACGCCTGTCATCCCAGCACTCGGGAGGCAGAGGCAGGAGGATTGTGATGTGAGTTTGAGGTTGAGCTGAGGGCCAGCCTGAACCACAAAGCGAGACCCTGTCTCAAAAAACCTAAAAAAAAAAGAGGAAAGTGGCTAAGACAGTTACCTGATCTCCAAAATTAAGGCAGAGCACAACGTACAGACATCTCAGAAGGGAGACAATTTACTGCAGAAAGGGACAACAAAAGAGACAGAGAAGGTTCAGCCATGTCTTTCCCGCATTTATTTTATCCAGACTACTTAGGGCAGGCAGCACTCCCACCCTTAATCCCCGTGCCCTTGAGTCTGGTATCGCATCATGAATCAATCCAGTGTCTCACACATCAGATCCATCCACCAATGAAAAACCCCCCAGTTACAGGTAGCTAAACTAGTTAGACATCTTGTCGCCAGTGAGACAGAACCGGCCCTCGAAAGCCCACGAGAAGAGAGACCTTCAGCATTATCAAAGGAGAAAACTACCCCTCCCAGAAAGCAGTGACGGACAGGCCTAATCTCCTTCCTGGTGCAGGGCTGGGACCTTGGCCCACCCCTCCCGGGAAAGAGGGGAAATCCCTGTACGCATGTTACGTGACTTGATTTCTCATTGGATCCCCATTTAATCAGTATTACTTGAGCAACTATACTTACTGTAATCTTATTGATCACGGTTTTGTCTACGTTGTGATTTCTCATTGTACCAATGTTACCTAAGCCACTGTACTTCAGTGTAACTCGGCTGACTATAATTCTGTCCCTCCTTAAAGCTACGTCACACCATGGCTTTGCTCCATAAAGCCCCTGGAAAGTGAGTTGAACGGGTCACTCACTCCAGGTCCCCCTTCTGCCCCTCTTAGGCACAAACTTTCTTTCTCAATAAAGTATTCCTACTGTTAACCTCTATGCTTCCTAAATTTATTCCTCCATTTTAGACATCATGAACTCGCCTTCCAGGTATCTAGTGGGTCGGGAGCTAGGCTTGCTCCCCTGTATCATCACTATGACGGCATGAGGCTTTGGGGGACCTCTAGACACAAGCTATAACAACACCAGTGGACAAGTGGATGAATTATGACAAGGACTTCATGACATTCATGTATGGAAGGTGCTCTTTTCACGTGCGAGGTCTGCCTTAGATGTGATCAACGAAGTGCAGAGAATTTCTATGGTAGAGTTTCATTTGTATTTCATTGTAGTTCACATCAGAATGTTATTTTTTAGATCTTATAAGCAAATAGTTGATGTTGAAAATGTTTATTCTAAATACTCATTACTTATTAAAAGTATTTTATTTTATTTCTAAAAATTAAACATGGGTGCTATGCATCTACTTAAGTTCCATTTTAGGAAATTTATCCAACACCCCCTTCTTAGCCCCCAATACTCTCTGCTCTTTATTTCAGTGGTTGACTAAAGCTGAACTCAAAGTCCTCTTTGGTACAAACTTATTTTCTCAGATATTTCCCATGCTGTACATGGCATCAGTCTGCTTTAATTCTGTCATAGCACACTTAAGGAAGTACATATGGCCAGACTGTGAATATACTCATTTCTCTTTCGTTTTACCAGTTTTCTTGTACTCCCAGTCGTGGACAGGGAAACAGATGCAGACCGTCAGGCCCAGGTTCAAGCTTCTCCCCGGAGCAAACCTGGGGCGCACACAGTGCAGAGGGCTGTGTGTGTCACTGAGCGGGGGCCTCAGTATCGCACCCAGCAGGAGGGTCCAGAGATTGGCAGGAATCTAGCGCCTGCGGAGAACAGCTCCCCAGAAGCGCCTCCGGCCCTCCGCCGGCACCGGCCTCCCTCCAACCCACCGCACCCCGCCTTTCTACCTGCTATCACCCCACACCCGCCTCACCAAGAACCAAGCTCACAACACGAGAACCAGTGATGATTAAACCACACTCAAAATACAGCACACATTGTTGGGCATCTATCAGACTCTCTTGTTATCTGTCTCTTGTTAAAAGGCTATGAACTACAAAGGGTAAAAACAAAATCACCCCCTTACCTGAGAATATGTAATAAGTTACCCTATATAAAAGGGTAAGAATATTTTCTATCTTTTTACCTTCTCAGATTTCCTGTAATGTATATCACATTCTGCTTGATTATAAAATAAAACTTGTGGACCAGGTATTTAGCTCAGTGGTTCTGGAGCTTGTCTTGCAAGGGCCCAGGTTCCCGTAACCATACAACAACGCTGGGCATGGAGACTCACACCCACCAGCAATCACTACCACACACCACAGTGCAGGGCGTGGTGGCTCACGCGTGTAATGCCAGTGCTTGGGAGGCAGAGGCAGGAGGATTGCTGTGATGTGAGTTGGAGGCTGAGCTCAGGGCCAGCCTGAACTACAAAGCAAGATCCTGTTTCAAAAAAAAAAATTATTTTTTCTTTTTCTACCTCCTTTGTGGAGAAGTATAGGAAAATGAAAGAATAAGGTATTCTTGAAGGGCAATCCTTTCAAATTTTGCCCCTTCAGATCTCCAGGGGTAATAACTCTAGAGGCTGATTTATGTATTGCTTAAATATGGTTACTTTGGCCAACAGAGTTAGCTCTGGAAGCCGCCACAGTGATCATGTCCAAAGCTGAGGGGAGCAAGGTAGAGGGTAAAGATTTCATCCGGCAATTGTCTTGTTTGAAGAACTGATTCTGACCAAAGCCGGAGGTGACACAGCCAAGGTCAGAGTGACTCTCGGCCAAATTCCGCTCCCACTAACGCAAGAACGCTTAGTCTCTTCCTTTACAAGCCTTGCCTGTGTCTGCAGTGTATCCCTGGCAACCACACACAGCCTCTCCACGTAGTCCCCTCACCCCGATTTAACGATGATTGGGTTGCCAATAAATATCAATGATGCAGGCTGTGTTGGGCCTTTGCTTGCTCAAGTACTGGTCACTCCAGTTCCCCCGCCCCCCCCCCGTCTCTTTAATTCTAAGTCCTTCTCCTCCCCATGCAGTGTAGGACCAAGCAGAAGATGGGGGTTTCTGCAGTAATCTTCAATGTTTAATGGAAAGTTTGAGATCCCCTCTCTCCAGCACTCACAAGTAGATACCAAAGAAAGTGATTTTATTCTTACAATTTTACATTCAATTAAATATTTTCCTTCTTTCAAAATAAGTGAATTGCCAAGGAAGACATCCCTGCTAAATGTTTCATAAAGGCAGTATATGATCATGACCACTGCATAATCTCTTTTACATGTTCAACATAGTGATCATGTACTCATGAACATAGGAACTTGCTTTTCATTTCTGAAAGATCATAGATAAAAAAATTGATTGCTGTGGGTAAAATCAGTAAGTACCTCCCACAAAAAAGTTCATCAAAGAATTGATTTCACCTTGGGATGGACGTATTTTATATATGTATATATATAAAATATGTGTGTGTGTGTGTGTGTGTGTGTGTGTGTAGTGCTATATATCAAAAATCCTGTGGCACAAATTGAAAATACAAAATTTTAACATTAAGATCTAACTGAGAAGAGAATAAACTACATGAACCAGGATTTTTTTTTTAAGAGAGTTGGCCTCAGGGAGTGTTATGAGCACTGAAGATGAGAGATGAAGATCAATAGAAATTTAATAATAATGATAAAAGTTGGAGCCTTTCATGTTTGGTAACAGCTTTATGAACTTTTTGTCAATTATTAGCATATGAGGAAGGAGGCAGTTGAAGAGAATTCAGTAATTTCAGTCATGGCTGAGTACAGAAAATAATTTTGAAGTATAAATTTCTGAGGGCTGAATATGACTCATCTCGCTTCTGTAATCCGACTTTGTGGCAAAAATGTAATTTTACTCATTTCTGTGATATATGTACTTGAATTTGTTTTATAGATTTTCATCTCCATCTCTTGATTTCTAACTTAAAGGTAAATAGTCATTTCTAGCTACCTTTTCCCTTTTTCAGTAATGTAGGTAAACTTTGCTTTTGCTAAGAAGTGCAGCATATATATATATATATACACATACATATACATATATATATATGGTAAAATAATTACCCTAATCAAGCTAATTCATATGTCTGTCACCTCACATAACTCACTTTTTGTTCAAATGACAGAAATATTTTAGATCTCTTAGCAAATCTTAACTGTATAATACATTACAGATCAGTTTCATGGAGTTTTTCTAGCAGTTTTATCATTTCAGATATAATAATCTTATTCTACTCGAATTAACTTTATGGACAATATGAGTATTTTATTTTCTTCTTTATATGTGTTTTTCCTAATACTACTGCTTGAAGAAATATTTCTTCTTAAGCACAGTGTGTCCTTAGTAACTTGGTGAGGGATAGTTTGCCATATACTATAAATGGCCTTATTCTGGGATTTCGATTCTGTTCCTTTGGTATACGTATCTCTTTTACTGACAGTAATTTAGGGTATTTGTTCTAATAGTTTCTTGCTGGAATTTTTAGAGTGATCTACATTTAAGATCTCATTTGCAAATCCAAACTACTTAACTTCTTATTTCACAGATGGATGACTTCCATGTTTCTGGGCCCACTGACCCAGCTAGAAGTCCTGTCATTTCTAACTTCTCTTCTTTCATTTTTCCTATTTCTTTGAGTCACCACTCTTGCCTATTCCTCGGGCTCAAGGACCTATAATTTTACCTTTTCAAAGCTAATTCTTAGTCTTGCTCACCTTCTCTATGGCTTTTCCGGTATCTATTTTATGTACTTCTGCATTTGTTCTCAGCACTGCCTTTCATCTACAGACCTGGGTGTAGTTTCTCACTCTTTTCAAAGACTTTGGCCTATGACCCTCGGCTCTTTATCAAGCTCTTTCTTTTTACCCTCTATTGGTGTTGTACACTATAACTGTACTGTAGTTAACTGTAACTCTCAGAACTGTTTTGACTGGAGGCCATAGGTTAAATGTGTTTTCATGTTCATTTGTCTCAAAATAATTTTCAATTCTCTTATTTCTTAGACCCACCAGTTGCTTGAGTATGTTAATTATCATGTTTGTAAATTTTCTGGAATTCTTCCTACTATTGATTCATAGGCTCATATCATAGTAGTTGTAAAGATTTTTGATATGATTACAAACTTCTTAAAACTTTAAAGATGATGTAACATATGTACAACTGTATATGTGTCACATATGTACATTGTACAATTTCTATTTATGCTTAAAAATAAATACTGGGTATCAGAAGCTTACTTGATACAAAGTATAGTTTGAGTCTAATATTCTCTTATTGAGTTCATATCTAGATAATGCATCCATTGTAGAAGAAAGATATTGAAGTTATCCTACAATTAATGTAATATGACTCTTTTCAAATATATTATTTGCTTTATATATTTTTAATTTTTATTTTAATATAACACAAGTAAAATTAGAGAAAATATAAAACACTAGCTTTACTTTCATGAAAAAAATTCATAACAAAATAGAGAATAGCAATCATTAATATACTATTTCTCATGATTGTTAAAGAATGGACAAAATGTTACATGGGGTACAAATCATAGACAAAAAAAATCTCTTAAAAAGAAGAAAAAACAATAAAAAGACAATACTTTATTTTTTTTGAGACAGGGTCTCGCTTTGCATTTCAGGCTGGTACTGAACTCAGCCTCAAACTCACAGCAATCCTCCTGCCTCTGCCTCCCGAGTAATCCTGGGATTACAGGTGTGAGCCACCACGCCCGGCATTGTGGTATGTGGTAGTGACTGTTGGTGGGCGTGAGTCACCATGCCCAGCATTGTGGTCTGTGGTTACCGGGATTGAACTCAGGACCATTTGCTTGCTAGGCAAGCGCCAGAATCACTGAGCTAAATCTCCAGCCACGACACTTTCTTTTCAATGAACAAAAATAACATTGTTTCAAAAATATTTTACAACATATGTTAATTTGTTGCTTTATATATCTAGGTGCTCTGATGTTGGACACAAATCTACTTATAACAGCTATAGACACTTTTGTCCTTATATAATGACCTTTTTGTCCCCTCCTACAATGTTAGAGTTGTCAGCATGGTCTGATATGAGCATAGCTTCCTCTTCACTCCCATTTTTTGTTTGGAATGTATTTTTCCATTGCCTTGTCTCGGCTCACGTGCACTGCTGAAGCCGAGTGCTGTCCCGCTCACAGGGCGCAGTTCTATCCTGTGTGTTGTCCAGTGAGTCGTTTGCTGTCTTCTCACTCGCACTCCAGACTTACACTGCAGGCTTCCTTGTTGTCATCTAGATCCTCATCTAGATCCTCCATGCCTTTCTTCCTCTCTTGCCATCTCTCTGTGGAATTTAGGGCTTTCTGTGACGATGTTTTTGCATTACTTTATTTTCTCTCGTGTGTCTACTACGGATCTTTGCTTTATGGTTGCCATGAGCTTACATAAAACAACTTCTGGTTATAAAACCTATTTTAAGACAACAAATTAACTTTGTTCTCTACATTTTTAAAGCCTCATTTTTGTATTTGTCACAATTTACATCTGTTCACATTATAAACGCCTTAACAAATTATAGCAATAGTTATTTTAATAATTTTGCCTTCAAACTTTATACCACAATTATAAGTGTTTTACATACCATCTACCAGTTTTCATGTTACCAATTAGCATCATTTTCTTTCAGCTTACTGAGCTCTTTTTAGCAGTTCTTTAAAAAAAAACTGTTTGGTTCCATTTCTTTTAGAACATATTTGCAGTATAAAATGATAACATTCATCGCAGTGAGTTTGTTCATCTACAATACAACATCTCGATGAACATTCCTGTCCCAGTGTCATCACTCTCCTTGCTACAGCTCTTCATCCTCTACTCATTTATGAGCTATCTCCTTAGTTCTTATTAGATATATGCATATGTCTTATTTTGTTCTTTATATTTTGGCTATCGGATATAAGAGAAGTCATGGGATATTTAACACTCTGATTTATTTCACTTACTGCGTTCTCGGAGGGTGTCGTTTCCCCACAATGGCTCCCATTTATCCTTCTGTGTAGCACAGTCCCCACTGTGTACAAGTACTACCTTTATCCATTCACTCATTGGTGGACACAACTTCCACATTTAGCTGCTATGAACTGTGGTATTAGAAACACAGGCATTTATGCATGATGTCTTTAACTCTTTGGAAAGATCCAGAGGAGCAGGGTTAAATGCAATTTCTACTTTTAGATTTTGAGGAATATCCATGCTGACTGCCACATTGCTTCAAAGAGTTTCCATTCCCTCCAACAATGCAGAAGGGTTCATTTTTCCCCGGAGACTGCTAGCATTTATTATTATTTGATTTCTTGATGATAGCTATTTTTTTCCTATTTATTTTTTGAGGCACCAGGAATCAAACTCAGGATGTTGCATTTGTGAGGCAGGTGTGGTGTCATGGGGCTAAATCTTTGGCCCTGATAACCATTATTTCTGGAGTAACATGAATCTCATTGTGTTAATTTGAATTTCTCTAATGGCCCGTGATATGGAACATTTTTTCATGTTTTATTTATTTATTGGCTATTTGTATTTCTTCTGATAACTTATTCGAGTGTACATTTTTAATTGGATCTTTTATTTTAAGCATTTCTTTGAGCTGTTTGTATACAGTGTCATTAGCTGTCTGGGGAATAGCTGGCAGCAGTTCTGTCTTCTGCTGTTCGTCGTCTCTTCATTCTGTCGTTTAATTTACTGTGCAGAAGCTTTTAACGCTGTGTGATCTCATCTGCTGATTCTTGAGATTTGTTATCGTAGGCACGGGCATTCTATTCAGAAATTGTTTGCCTATGTCTCTGCAGTTAAAAGTTTTGCCGATTTTATATTCCATCAGGTTGTGTTTCTGTTTTAACAGTTAGGTTTTTAACTCCTTTTTAGTTTGGCCTAGTATCTGACAAGGGGTGTGGGTCTCACTTTCATCTTCTGTACGGGATGCCCCATTTTCCAGAATCACTTATTAAAGACGCTGTCCTCCTCCAGGACATGTTTTCAACCCTTGTGTCAAGATCCAATAGCTGAATGTCTGAGGTTTTTTCTGCATCCTTAATTTTGTTCCATTGATCCTTCTGTCTGTTTTTGTACTGACACCGTGCTGTTTTTATCAAGGTAACTGTGTGATACAGGTTGAAGTCAGATTCTTATGCCTCCTGCTCTGCCCTTGTTGCCGACTGCTATTCTGATTTCACACAAAGGTCAGGATTACTTTCTTTAGATTTTTTTAAGCACCAAATTTAAATGATAAGAGATAACCAAGCACCATACACAAATGAAAGAATATTTTCCTGTGGAAACCTCAAACTAGCAATTAACAAAATATGCCCTTACTTCTGAATAAGGTTTATTTTTCATTTCATACTAATCTATATGATTTGAATATTGTATATAGCAACATTATCACCAACAATCATTGTGGTTTTTGATCTGTTTATGTGACTGTCTGTCAATTCTCACAGTGGTATACCCCACCAACGCAAAAAATGGACACTGTTAGGTTTATTTACAATAAACAATTCAGATATTCTTTCTTGCTAACGACATTTTATTAGACAATAGGCACTCTACAGTATTTTTCTGCTAGTAAATATCACTAGCATGTGTATAAGACGTCAACATCTAAACAATGCAATAAAAAATACATAATGTTTATATTTTTTAAAAAATACATCCTATTTGATCCAGTGAAGGATATTGCCATTGACTCTGCTAATGTTACTCCCTTTGCTTCAAACACACATCTCACCATCCTTGCCACCTCATGGAGTATATCTGCAAGGATTTCAACACAGCTTCAGTGAATGACAGAGGAAATGATCTAAGAGGAAAATGCAATAAGGCAGAACTCTTTGCATATAAATCAAATTCTTTACATGCTTAAGTGTATACAAATATTCACAGAAATTCTTTCATTAGGGACAGGGGTTTAGCTCAGAGGTGCTGCCACCTGCCTGCAAGTGCAAGAATGTGAGTTCAACTCCTGGTACTGAAAAAAATATATATATTTCATTGGTATTACATTTTCTAAATATTGTAGTATCACTACAGTTTTACTGCTAAGATAAAATAACCCACACCCAAAGTTAAAGAAGGAAAGGATTATTTGGCTTGCAGTTCATAGCGGTTTCAGTCCATAATCTGCTGGCTCCTAAGCAGGATGGCACAGGGGCAATATTCATGGCGCCAGAAGACAGCAAAAGGAACACAGGACTTTAACAGCATCTTTCTGCCCCTTTCCCATCATCCAAGCTATTTGATTAGTGCAGTGCCACACCAATCACGCTCGTGGTTCAGTAATCACATGCTGTAGATGCAGTCATCTCAGAAAAAAAAAACACCTACGGCTGCATGAGGCTTTGTGGGACATCCAGACACAAGTGATAACAGGTTATAAAAGTGAATTATCTTTATTCATATGAAATATACACTGAAGTATTAAGGCATAAGGGACATAATAAAGAATTATGGAAAAGAAGTAAAAGATATAGGAGAGATCTCTCTGCTGCTCTTTCAGTTTTCCTGGTTATTTGACATTACTTCAAGGGAAAAGTTCAGAGATAATGGTTTGTCATTTGGACCGAGGTCTGCACTTGTTTGGCCTTGGAGCTGACAATCTCCTCGCCCCATCTTCTCCCAAGTTATGAACCACAGGACACAGCACAGTCACTGGGCCACACAGATGCATTTTTAAAATGCTGCACCAATACTGGAAGCTCCAAGTGCTCCTCATTCTTACATGTTTTGTACTGAAATCTTCTACATCATTTTAATGAATGAGGACTTAGAGTAGGTTCAACATTGAAGTATGTTCATGCTTCGGGTTCACTTGCCCAATATCAGTTCCTTTCCTTAGAGTACCAATGTGTGCAAGAGCCAGACCTCCAGGTTCTGCAATGTAAGAATCAATCGTTCCAGCTCCTTTCTAGAAGGAACACTGAGAGCTCTCTGGTGGAGTGGAGAACACTGCAGACACTTGGTAAATGCATTTAACAGTAAGGATGACAGTGTACGAAGCTTGGGGGTGGAAGAGCCTCTGATGATCAACCACAGTGGTATGAGAAGGTACAGCAGACTCCAGACGAGACCGCTGCTTATGGGTTCAGATTGCAGTGCTCTGGGGAAGCAACAAACAGCACCAGACAGGGTGGCAGGAAACTAATCAGAATTTCAAAACCTGGCACAGATGAGGACTGGAAAAAGTACAGCTCAGGGAGAGGCAGGCGCCCAGCAGTTGGAAGAGTTTCAGAATCAGCCTGCTTAGGAAGAATGGATGATTAGAGAAAGACATCAGGAAAAAGCTTCACAGAAAAGGCTCTAAACTGAAATCAAAGGAGCAACTGAGGCTGCTTACAGACGTGCTGTCAATGCCTGGATGAGCGGCTGTAGGCATGAAGGCTTGGACTGAGGAACAGAGTAATACTGTCTCCTTATTCCTCTAGGAAAGAATTGATTTGAAAGGCAAATTTCCTAAGAAAGCCCATATTATATATCACCTATATTTCCCAACTTAGAATGTCACCGAGCATAGTTTTTTCAAGTAACACTTTTAGACAGTTTTACCTTCCCAGCTGTATGTCTTATATTTCATTACACGTCAGTGTTGATGTTAGAAAAACACTGGGATAACAACAACAGTTTCTTTTATGTAATCAGCAGCCTACAACTACAGCTTATATTATAACTATAAGCAAATATAAGGAAGAAAATTTAGAAAATAAAAAATATATGCTTCCATTTCCACAAGATACAAAAATGAATTTATTTTCCCTTTCCTCATAATAATGGCTAAATATTTATAGATTCCTTTCAGTCCTACCAGCCAGCAATTACCATGTTAAGAAATGATCTTACTCAGTATTTCACTATGTCAGGTTTCAAGGAAACAGGTGTCATTCTACTGTAATAGTTGTGATCTTCTGGTAAGTAGAGTAGGGATCATAGAAAAATAGAACTCTTCTCACCTTGGCTGAATAACTTTCAATTCATGTTTACCACCCAAGCCTTTGGTCTCTATTTCGTCACTTCTAACGTAAGAAGGGAGTACAGATCTCTGATGTGCCCTTAACCTGTGATATCCCAAGACATTTCTGAATAAGTAGAGATCAACTGACTGTGGTACAGAAGCCTGAGATGATCAATGAGACAGACGTTACCCTGAAAGACAATAGCAGCAAAGCAAAGGGAAAAACCCTTATATATGCTGTAGGTATAAACATCATATTGCCAAAGACTCTTCCATACTGCTGCTATTCAGTATAGGTCATAAAGGATCGGTATATAAATGGGTCCTCCCAAAGTGAACTACTATTTAAAGTGATTTAAATTATCAATTTTTTGTTCATGGACCCTTGTTGGCAACAACTTTTACAACATGCACCAGTATTTATTTATACATTATCCACATTATATCATATACATTACTAGTACTATACATTCACTATTATTTGGGATCAGTAAATCATCAGTCCTATTAAGACAAATTTACTTACTACCTCCAGCCTAGTGTATAATGGTAAAGGTCAAATAAAATGGTAATGGTCAAATAAAATTCAACTCCAATAGTGTTTTGAGGATGTACAGACTAAAAACTGAAATGTATTTTTATTGATAGGATAGAAAAACTTACCTGAATTGGGCACTAAATGAAAACAAATCTTTCTCAGTTCTTCAAAGAACTATATTGTTTTTGCTTTTTTTTACTTAGAATCTGTCTGATTCCTGGAGTACAAAGCCAGGAAGACAAGGTACTGTAGTTTGCACACAGCTGCTCTCTTGAGGCTACCTGTGCCCACAGCTTGGCCCTCTACTGACTGGGAGAGTGCAGGGCCCTGTACAGGAAGACCCTGGTGGAGGACTTTAGGGCACTGCACACAGTTCTGGGGATCCGAGGCTTGCTGTTGAATTTCTTTTTTTTGAGATATGGTCTGGCTTTTGTAGTTCAGGCTGGCCGTACATTTAGCCTTGAACTCACAGCAATCCTCCTGCCTCTGCCTCCCAAGTGCTGGGATTACAGGCGTGAGCCACCACACTCAGCACTGTGGTATGTGGTACCGGTTGCTGCTGGGGTGAGTCTCCACGCCCAGTATTGTTATGTGGTTACTGGGGATCGAACCCGGGTCCTTGCACTTGCAAGGCAGGTTCCGGAACCACTGAGCTATATCCCCGGCCTGCTGTTTGATTTCTTATCTCATGGTCTGCTCTCTCCTTCTCCTATGAGCTCTGGCCTTTGCAATGCCGTCCATGAGCAGCCACCATGTCTCTGAATACTCAATACTATGAGCTAAATAAACGTTTTCTCTTTGTAAGTCTCTGGCCCCAGAATTTATCCTCTTCTATGTAACAACAGGAGTCCAAAAGCACCTCGATTATGACGAAGCAATGCAGGGAGAAAGTAAGTGTTGAATATCCTGGTACCTCTGCTGACAGACACCCTTTGCTCCCCACAGTGAGTGGGATGGTTTGAATCCTAAAATCAATCCTACGGACAACACTCATGACTATAGTCCAAGATTTTAAATTGCACACAGAGAAATAAAAGTAAAAAAGAAAAAGCAGTGTCACTGTCAACAGGAGCAAAAATATAAAACCTGTTACTTTGGAATAATGCTCAGCTGTACTTTGACTCTACTAGGTACATGGCCACCGGCCTGGGGAGCTGTGCACTGTGTGAGAAAAGAAGAAATTCTATGGAAGCTTATGAGGAAAACCATTAACCCGGGGATGGCTTCGACCTAGATGAGCTCTGTGAGTATGCTAAGCTTGGCCAGAAACTTGAGTTTTCTAAAATGGAGATTTACAGCTCTACTCTTCAGTATACCTATAAATCAGCTGCTATACTACCCAAATATTGACTTTTATGGTTGTTTATTCTCCTGCAGAATTTCCTAATGTTTAGTAATTGCATATGCTCACCACTTTCATCAGATGTTTCTAACATAAATTTGAGGTCTAGCAATAGAACATCATATACACATGCTCCATGTGCCTCTCAAGACAGTAATTTTGCCAGACCTCAGAGATGTGCCTAACCCCTCTCCGAGTCACTCTCAGCTCCCTTGTCAGCTCTCAGATGAACACTTTCTGCATCTCTTTCTGAGTAGATCTTCCTCTCCCAGAATATCATACATACTCATCCATAGATATTCTTCTGTTCAGCCTGACTTCTCTCACCCAACACGTATAAAACTTACTTCATATTGTTGATTGCATCAGTAGCATTTTTTTCTCTTCTCTGTAATAGTTATTGTTAGGAAAATACAACAAATTACTCGCCCTTCTGTTGATGGACTTGTGAATTAAATTTAGTTTGAGGCTATAATGAACATACAGCTATAGTAAACATTCCTGAAAAATTTTAATGTGAGCATTTTTACTCTATTTCTTTTGGATAAACACCTAGGAGTATAACTGCTAGGTCATAAAGTAAAGAGGCCTGTGACCTTATTAAACAAAATTAGCAAACTATTTTTCATACCAATTGAATCATATCACACTATTTCCAGCAGTCTATGAGAATTCATTATTTCAAATTCTAACCAACAGAAATCTATGAAGTATTTCCCTATTTTGAGGTCAAGAAAATAATCTACTATATTCTCTTCACAGAAATTTTCCAGCTTTATCTGCTATTTTTAGGTGTGAGGTGTGTCTCAATTTAAATTTTTATCTACTGTAAAGCAAATGTTAACAGATATAGCAGAAAACTTTTCTGGGAGAACAGGGAGAAAATTAACACTTTTCCTCTCTTAAGAAAATTACAACAGAGATTTCCCAAATACCGTGGTTTCTCTTTTCAGCTTAAATTCCTTCCTAGTAAACTGGCGCTGCAGATTTTCCAGTTAAACAAATGGACAAAGACAAAGTAGCTCAAAAGAGCACACAAGTGACTCAAAAGCACTGCAGACCACAAGGCAAACCGAGAGCAGGGCCTGCCGTGTCCCGCTGGGGACATTTACCAGGGGTCAAACTCCAAGTTTGTATACACAAGTTACATTTCTGCTTAAGTAACATGAAAACACAGTAAGAGCAGTTAATGCCGACCCAAAGCCCCCCAAAATGAAAGCGTGTGCCCTCTACCACTTCTCATTGTCACCCGAGGCCCCCTCGCTGCCTGGCTTCTGTTTTGAAAGCAGACTGCACCTCCAAAGGTGCCCTCCTGCCTGTCACTAATTCTGACACCAGAGTTAGGACCAAGGGGCCAGACTCCAGGGTTCCAAAAGGGTCAGGTTTGGCGAACTGCCACCTCACGACTCCAACCAGAGAGCAGGAGGTGGTTTCAGGCAGATGCCCCTTGAATCTCTGTGCAGAGCTGAGCAGGAATCTGACCCAAAGTTTAAGGTACCAAAGGAGACACTCAAGGCCTGTGTCTGCCACCAAAATGTCCAATGAGAGAGAGAGAGAGGCAAAGACAGACGTACAGAGAGAGCAGGGCAACAAGGAAGGGACTGTAGTTAGTGAGGTCATTGTGTAAACATAAAAGATAATACCAACTACATAAAAACTGAGTGCACATGTTTATATTTTTCTAATGCATGATGTCATTCAGTCTTTAATTTTGTAACAGGGACTCAGAGGCTGCTTTTGTTGAAAGGATCAACGCTAGTCAGTTCCCAAGGTTAGAGTTCAGGGTACAAGTTCCTCGGCTTCTTCCCTGTTTCAGTACAAACCAACAAACACCACCAACAAAAACACAATGGAAGCTTTTGTTAGACTCAAGTCATTCAAAAACTCATATATAAATAACTTGTACAGAACCAGAAGGACACTGGATGGGTTTTGGGTTACCCAGTAATCATTCAGGTGGATTCAGATGTAGATTACATAAGAGAAAGTTCCTATAAACACTTTTGACAGTTGCCTTTAAGCATTGCCAGTTTCATATTTTTTTTCACACATTGTGTTACATAAAATGTAGTATATTTGGAAGCTTTTTTTTTTTGGCCTTCCAAGATTTGTTGCAGGTGGGAGAAAAGCAATAAGAAAATAAGGAAAAAAAAGAAGATATCTGAGACTTGCATGCAGAGCACTTAGCTTGGACTTGATGGCTGTCTCTTTTTTTAATCTCCTAGACCAGTTTTCCTGGCTTGTGTCGGTGTGTTGCTGGGTTACAACCGCAGACATTCCATAATCAACAGAAAACCAACTGGCTGGGCAAGGCGTGCTCTGGTAGCCTGAAGACTTCTTTTCGTGGGATTAAAACTAAAATTGATCAAGAATGCTCGTTAGAGTGTGAGGTGAAGGTTTGCTTCGATCACTAAAGCTCCTCGTGAAGATGAAGCAATGTAAAACAACTGAACTTTTCTTTGTTGCAAAAGTAAGCATAAACATTAAGGATCAAGCAATGGCTAGCCAGCAAATAAATCTAGTTCTTAATAAACTTGTTATCATTAGCTTATGTAAGGCTAAGAAAGCAGATGTTAACCAGATAGGAATCAGCTTGTGGTATCTCTCAGGGCCAATGTCCCGGGTTCTACAGAGGAGGGAAAACTACATGCAAAAGTGTTTCCTCTACCTGGATTTCACTGCAATGGTCATAATTTCTATTTTCCTGCTAGATGAAAACATACCCAGCACAAAATGTGTTTTGAAAATGCTAATGATATAAAAAATTGACAGATGGTAGCTAAGCATAATCCCAGCTGGTGACATGGGCCAGTCATCTTTTTGGTACTGGAAATCAAACTCAGGACCCTGGGCTTAAGAGGCAGGCAGGGTGTCATTGAGCTAAATCCCTAGTCCCGATATGGGGTAGTCTTAAGGGTGGCAAAAGGGAAATGTGTAGAGATTCTTTTTGTCTCATTTTATTTCATTTTTTGAGACAGGGTCTCGCTTTGTAGTTCAGACTGGCTCTGAACTCACTATGTAGCCCAGGCGAGTCCCGAACTCACAGCAATCCTCCTGCCTGTGCCTCCTGAGTTCTGGGATTGCAGTTGTGAGCCACCAGGCCCTGCACTGTGGTATGTGGTATTGAGGATTGAACTTGGGACCTTGCGCTTGCCAAGCAGATGCCAGAACCACTGAGCTAAATCCCCAGCCCCAAGAGTAGCAGTTCTTAAAAAGGACTACATAGCAAGCATTTTGAGGCCTTTTTTGAAAGAATATTTACCCTTTCATCCACCCTTCTTCTTCCTTTCCATCTTAATGGAGCTCACAGTACTAAAAACTTGGTCATTTATAAAGTTTTTTTAAAGCTCGTATCGAATCACTTAACTTTTAAAAACGCATTGCCTGGCCGCAGTCCAAGAGTCTCTGCCTCAGTAGGTCCTGGGAGGGACCTAACAGTTTCCAAATTGTAGAAATACAGAGATATTACTGGTTCTTCTGGTCTTCCAAGATTATTAGTGTAAAGGAGTTAAGCGTGTAACACAGTGGTGACTTCATCCAAGTGAAGAGTCTCAGCATATGGCACGAAACAGTCGTCTAGCTGAGGTGAGATAAATCCAGTAGAAAACTCTGAGAACAGCAAAGTTCCTGTGAAGAATGTTTCTACATTTAACAGAAGTTTTTCTAGAAGAATTTAGGAAAAAGGCACAAGATCTGAGCTGCAGCTGTCGACAAGCAGAAGAGTTCCAGCCTCTCTGTAGGCAGCGGAGCAGCTCGATTCCCTCCTCTCTAGAAATAGAAACCATTCCCTTGGCCATTGAGTGGTGAAAGTCAACATATCTACGAATGAATCTGGAAGTGACAGTGAAGCCCTGACCACCGTGTACTCTCACTTCTTTATGGGACAAAAATAAATACTGGGGAGCATTTTCTCTGTATAACTACAAAAAGACAAGACAAGACAAAATTCAAACTAGATAACTACTTAAGATTCTTTGGGTGCCACACTGGAGAAGAGAACGGAAGTTGTCACTGATAAGGACTTAGCACGGACACCAGGGACTCACGGATGTCACCAACATGTAGAACAGTGGTCTGAAGGCCCTCAGCCTCTGCTGCTTGGACCTTAGAACTCTTCTGTTGCTAAGTTTTAAACAGAAAGGAAAGGAAAGATGAAAACTACCACATCTGAAACCCTGACCAAGCCCTTACCAAATATGTCTCCAGCAGAAAAATCTAGATTCAGGTATGGTGGAGATGGAACACTGCAAAGAGGGTACTGGAAGCCAACCAGACCCCAAACAACTGACCAAGTCTACAGCAGCATATAATAAAAGAGAAAACAAGATCTTCACTGCAGAAGGGGCTCATGGTGGTCAGAGCTCTTATCAGACTAAGACACTGTCTCCTGGAGTTCACTGCCACGTACTGAACACACAGCTTCCGGAAGGTGTGAGGGACAGTGCAGGAACAGTGAGATGGAGAGCACTGACGTGAGCAGGGTCCTAGCAACGAGGGAAAGAGACATTCTAGCAGGAACAGATCATAGATTAGGGAAATATTTTTTGCCATAGATTAATTTTTGCTTTGCTGAGACCCCTGGAGCCAGCTCCATGTGGTACCAACATTTCTAAGGACTGTGGCGATGAAGAGTACGAGATAGTCAAGGGGCCCATCATAGGCTGTTCACTGCCTGACCTCTGTAACACTGAAGCAACTGTCAAAGACACCTGACACTTGAAGGGTGATTTTGATTCATTTTTCAAATGGCAGCTATATCAAAAGTGTGTGTGCAAAAATAAGACTTCAAGTCTGTCATTCTGTAAGCGGCAGCCACAGCAACAGAACATTCATCTTAGGGCTTTGGAAAGCACCCAAACGTCTAGAAAAATCATCTCCTGTTTTAGTTCATGAAGAATGACTTGGAGGCAGAGTCCGGGGCTTCTCCCATGTACGTCTCTTCCCACATGCATTCAGAGGTGATTATACAGAGGAAATAATGACAATGTATAAGATTATGCACAAAACATCCACAGGTATTTCACAGGCTGAAACTTGTAGTCTCTACAAATTCAGGGTGGTACCTAGGGGCAAAGACAGAAAGCATCTGGTAGCTGTGAGCACTGAAAATTGTGACATTGTGTGCATCCCATCTGTTCAGACAGTACAGGTAGGATATTGTCTTATTTTTATGCCAGAAGAGCCAAAAACAAACAAAAGCCTGCTGGATACTGAGCTAGGAGCTAACCCATTTATCTTCCTTCCAGCTGCTGAGCGAGTAGGGAATTGATTCAGCCAAGTAGACAGGAGACCCAAGGCAAATCGCTGGCACCTTCTGCAAAAACACTGTCCTCTGGCAAATTCTCAGACTCAAGAGATTTGTTTTCATTTGAAGATAAATAAAACAAAAACATACCAAATGATGCAGAGAGAGAGAAAGAGAGAGAGAGAGAGAGAGAGAGAGAGAGAGAGAGAGAGAGAGAGAGAAAGCAAAAGAGGAAAGGTACAGAGAAAATTTTGGAAAAAATATTTAGAAACATTTAGCATAGTCAATTAGACTAGCAAATATTCAACCTTTTTGAAACACAGACAGACAGACATAGGGAGAAAAGATGAAAATATGGCACCACTGGGGTGCTGGGAGCCAGACAAGGGTTAGGACATGGTAGCTACGTTTTCTTTGAATTGCACTACTAGTCATCATCTTTGCCTAACACGTGTAGAATATGTAAGATATGGAAGTAAAATACTGAAATCAGCTTACCTAATAGCTGAGTCAGAGCTCAGGTTTTCTGCCATATTTTCTGTGCCAACTTTATTATCATTGTCTTTTCAGCTGGGGAAAATATGTTTACAGACTTCTCATCAATAAAACATGTGTTGCAGAAAACAGATTGAGATATTTTCCTAGGTGTTCACTGGCTAGTTTTATAAAGCAGTATAAAATCACTCTCCATCTTTTCCAGAAATGGTAGAAAGCAGGCCTTAAAAAGTTCTCCCCTAATAGGCTCCCCCATGGAGCTCTGTGTTCCTCTGTGGTTGCCCATGAGGAATGCAAGCCATAGTAAGCTTAATGGACCTGACATCATCACTACTGTCCATAAAATGGCCTTCATCACTACTGTCCATAAAATGATTTAGGACATTTCCATCAATTTTCATTGCCTTGAGGACTCAGAATTTTATGTAACTCTAGACAGAGGAAGGTTAACTTTAATTTATGTAAACAGTGGCCCTAAAAAGACTTTGTTCATGATCTTTTGGTCCAAACTAATAGTCTATTGGTTTATGGAAATCATCCCACAAAATATGTAATAAGGGCACTATAAATGCAACAAAGAGATTACAAACATTGGAGTTAGTGAAAAGAAAAACTGGTACAATAAAGTTTTTAAAAATTTAATTTTTTCATACAGAGAAAATTGTTTTCCCAGAAATAGTAAAAGTAAGAGAAAATCAAATGAATCTTAATCTTGGCACTCCAAAACTATGCATCTAAGTGATAAACCATATTATTTAGAAAAATGTCAATAGTCAAAATAGAAATATAACAAAAATTTCTGTTGAAATTTCTTTATATGAATAAATTCAGATTGGAAGAAATCAATAAACTCTAGTTAAATTAATTTTAAAAGACTATATGTACAAAAGCATTGGCATCAGCTTTCGCTAAGTGAAGAGAATTCTGATTACATACAATCCACATATGAACATGTATGTGCGGATATTTTACATACTCTTTGTTCACAACAGAAGAGTTCCTATAACAACTGCTTCAGAAATTGTTAAAAATGGTTTCAGAACAGTTTTCACTTTAATATTCTATGATTTTCCATTTTGTCCAATGGGTATCAAATATTTTCATAGTCAAAAAAATGTTAAAGGAAGCATAAGAAATGTCAGTTACATATATGTAATAACCTTCTTTTTAATTGATTTTACTGGTACATTTTATATAGATGTTATGATCACATTCAACATTGAGGGTTTGTACCAGTACATGACACATCTTGATTCTAATTTTTTCCTATTCTACTGCCCTTCCTTCAACCCATTATATATTATAACTAATATATAAGTTTTGTTTCCTTTTCTTAACCATCAAATTTTTTCTTTCCCTTCTTTACTTACATCTACCCCCCTTTTCCCTTTTATTTTTGAACATTTTCTTCCTATTTCTTTCCTAGGACTTCTAATCCTAGTTCTTTGAGGAATCTCCACACTGATCTCCACATTGGCTGCACCAGTCTACATTCCCACCAATAGTGGGGAAGGGTTCCTTTCTCCCTGCAGCTCCTCCAGAATTAGTTGTTGGCTGATCTCATGATAGCAGCCATCCTTTGTGCAGTAAGACAAGAATCTCAGTGGTGTTTTCTTGAATGGCCAACAAAGTTGAACATTTATTCATGTTTCTTAGCTGCCTTTACGTCTTCATCTGAAAAGTGTCTTTTCATTTCAGATGCCCATTTTTAAACTGGGTATTTAAATTTATGGGGGCTGATTTGTTTGAGTTCTTTATATACTCTAGATAGTAGTCCTTTGTCTAAGAAGTAGCTGACAAAAATATTTGTTGTAGGATGTATTTTTGCTGTGCTGGTGGTTTCTCTTTCTGTGCAGACACTTTTTAATGAAATGAGATTCCACTTGTTGATTCTTTCTGCTACTTTGTGTGCTGTTAAAGTTTTGTTCATAAAGACTTTCCCTAAGCCTATGTCTCCAAGAGTTCTACTTGACCTGTTTTGCAACAGGTTTAGAGTTTCTCTATTAATATTTAGGTCTCTAATCCACTTTGATTTTAGTTTAGTACACACTTAAAGATAGTTCTAGCTTTAGTCTTTGGCCGGTTGAAACCCAGTTTTTTCAACATTTGTTAAAGAGGCTATCTTTCCTCCATAAAGGGTATTCTGAACTTTTGTCAAATATGAATTGGCTCAGTGTACCTGGAGTTACTTCTGGATCTTCTAGTCTGTTTTACTGATCCTCTGGTCTATTACTTTGCCAGTACCATGCTGTTTTGTTCACAGCTGCTTTGTAGTATAGTTCCCCGTTTTCTAGAGTTGCTTTTGCTATTCTGAATTTCTTCTCGTTCTAGATGAAATTTTGGATTATTTTATCTAGCTCTGTGAAATACGCTACTGGGATTTCCATCGGTATTACATAGCATATGCACAGTAGTTATGGGAGTACATCCATTTGAATGATATTGGTTCTTCCTACCTAGAAACAAGAGATTTGTTTCCATTTTCTGATATCCACTTCAGTCTCCCTTTTCAGAGTGCTGTAGTTTTCAGAGCAGAGGTCTTTCACCATTGATTCCTAGATCTTTTTTGTTTGTTTGTTTTTGTTTTGCAAAGGGATGCTATTGTAAAAGGAACTGATTCACCAGTTTCTCTGTCACTGACTCTGTTGTTAATTTCTACTCTAATCCTTACCATTTCCTCCTTAGTACAAGCTTTGGGTTTGTCTTACTCCTCTTTTTCTAGTACTTTGCATTTCAGCATCAGGTTGTTTATTTGAGCTCATTCTGTTTTCCTAATATGAGCTTGACTGTTATGAATTCCCTCACAGAACTGCTTTCATTGTGTCCCATAAATTCTTGTGTGTTGTACTGGCATTCTCATTTAATTGTAAATACTGTTAATTTCTTCTGTGATCCATTGGTTGTTTGTAATAGTATTTTCAATTTCTATGTGTTTGTGAGGATCTTGGAATTTCTTTTGTTATTCAGCTCCAATTTCAAGGCATTGTGGCCTGCCAGAAGATAACTTCAATTGCTTTGAATTTACTTAAACCTGTTCTATGAACTAGCATGTGTCCTATTTTGGAGAACTATCCAGGAGCAGCTGAGAACAATGTATATTCTTATTTTGTGGGATTAAATGCTCTGCAGACATCAATATTAAGTCCATTTGTTCAAAAGTTCGCTTCATTTCAGATATGTCATTGTTAATTTTTGTCCAGTTCATCTGTCCATTTATGACAGAGGGGTATTGAGGTATAACACTACTATCGTATTTATACTCATCTGGCTTTCACGTCCATGAATACTGTTTTATACAAATGAGTGCACTAGAATTTGGTGCATAAATATTTATGAATGTCCTCTCTTCCTCTTAGATTCTTCCCTGTATGAGAATGTAGTGTCCTTCTTTGTCTCTCAGTCAGTTGTGGTTTGAAATCTACTTTATCTACTTTTTCTCCCCTTTTCCATGGTGGTTTTTCTGTTGTTGTAGTGGTGGGGGTTGTTTTGTTTTATTTTGCTTTGTTTTGTTTTGTTTTGTTTGTTTTTTTTGCCTTTCCCAAAGAGTTCACTATGCAGGGACTCATGAGGTTATGACATTCATTGTCTTTGTGTAAAATATTCTTTGGAAATTTTTGGAGTTCATGTTTTGTATTTGTGAAATTTTTCAGGTGTTCTTTCTCATGGCAGTACTCTATTTCCCTGTCAATTTTGAAAGATAGTTTTGGAGGCTGCATCAATCTAGGTTGGAGCTGGTTTTCCTTTAAGGCTTGAAATACTTCTCTCCTGGCTCTCCTTGATTTGACTGTGTTAAAAAGCCTGCTGTGATTCTGATGGGCTTTCCTTTGTTTGTAGTTTGTTTCTTTTCTCTAACTGCTTATCATAGTTCCTTCTGTTGGATTTCCAGAACCTTGGTAATTATATGCATAGGTGTAGAATTTTTTATATATATCATGACTTCTTGCGGTCCTATATGACTCACTTATCTGTATATCAAATTTTCTTTTTAAAGTTTCCTTCTATTATATCTATGAACACTTTTTTTTAAATCTTTTTCTCCTATTTCCTCACTGCCTCCAATCAATCTTATGCTATTCTTCTTTGTTTCATATGGAAACAACTGGAATGATTTCTTGTGGTCCCTTGCCATTTTCCATAAATTATTCCTTTCCTGTTCATTTCCAGCAATCTTATCTTCTAGGTCTAATATTTGGCCTTCATATTCATTCTTCCTATTTTGCAAACTTTCATTGGAGTTTTTCACCTTTTGGAAATATGTTTGAAGCTATTTAACAGATTTCATTACTTTCATAATCTGAGATTCTAATTGGTTCTGATCTCTGCTTTCATGTTATCTTACCTTTCACTGCAGACAATATCTCTGTTTTTATCTCAGAAGTTATTTCTGATTTATGTTTTGCTAGATCCTCTCTTGTTACCAATTGAGAATTCTCATGACTGAACTACAATTTGCTCTCTTTCCCTTTTCCCTGGATTCCCCTGTGGTGATGATCTTTGTAACTGGGTTTTTTAAATTTTCCTCATTTCTAGTCCTTTGTCATTGCTGTTTTTGGTTTAGTTCCTTTTCTGCTGTATGAACAATGATTGCTGCAAGTCTCTTTTTCCCAATATTTGGAACCCTTAGGAGATGACCACTTCCTGGGTTGTCCTCCTTGAGACTCGAACAACTTCAGTTTTGGAACACCATGAAAGATACTTAAACAGAACAACCAGATCACCTTGCTTGAAATAATACATTCAGTATCATGAACAGTATCCAATACAGCCTAGGAAATGACAAACGGTAGCAATCACTATTCTGATACCTTTAACCTCATGAGGTAGATCTGCGACCATGTGCCAAGTTTAGAACTGACCACAGATATGTTTACAACACACAAGCCCTTCAATATAGCAGAGCCACCCTTTGGGAATAGTCACTAGGAGGTTGGGGGGTAGAGATAGAAGAAAAGGGAGAGATTAGAGACAGAGTTCAAAGGCATATAGAGATCATACAAACCCTGGAGGCTGATGGAAGTTACAGGATAAAAGAGACAGAAGAAACAAAGTCAAAACAGAACAGACTATGGGCCAGGATTTAGCTCAGTGGTTCTGGCACTTGTCTCACCAAGCACAAGGGCCCGGGGTCAATCCCTGGTAACCACATACAATACTGGGCATGGAGACTCAGCTCAGCAGCAATCAGTACCACATACCACAGGGCCAGGCGTGGTGGCTCATGCCTATAATCCTAGCACTTGGGAGGCAGAGGCAGGAGGATTGCTGTGATGTGAGTGTGAGGCTGAGCTCAGGGCCAGCCTGAACCACAAAGTGAGACCCTATCTCAAAAAAAAAAAAAAAAAAAGAACAGACTAACAGCAGTGGGACAACTAAAAACTGTATTCTCACTTCTTACAGAAGAAAGAGATGCACAAGCATCAGGGAACTTATACTGACCAGAGGACAAGAAAGGATGAAGAACCACAGGAATACGGGCACCCAGCACAACAGGCAATCAGGCACATTTTTTCCCTCTCCTTTAAAAAACAAGAGCTCTTGAGAGAAGAAAAAATATAAAACAGGACAGACTCAGCAACAAGACAGTAATCAAGAATAAAGGAGAGGGCAGAAAATAGAAAAAGAAATAAAAATTAAGAAGAAAAAAGAGAAAAAACAACAACAATAGCAAAAAAAAAAAAAAAAAAAAAAAAACAATACCAAATTGTCCTTCAAGGCACTGTAGATCTCTCTGGCTCCTGGCTACAATGACTGCCTCAGTTTAGCTCAGAGAACTCCTGCAAGGTTCAAAGTACAGCTGCCTTTACCCAAGTGAGTCCAGGGTTCTGTAGGTGGCGCTGGTCCCAGAAACTCACAGATGGTTGTATCCACTGGTTTCCTTCACTCCGCCAGTGGGTATACCCCTTCAATATGGCAGTGATCTGGGACGCCGGGCTGCGCTGCAGCCATCGGGGGGATAGGACGCTGGAACTGCAGGGCACGGTGTGGCGATCCTGCAGCTGGTGCTCTTGCAGGGGAGACTCAGAACATGTCCGATGCAGCCCCAGCAATGACACTCGGATCCTCGGTCACTTGGAGTGGTGGGCGGAGTTTCCTTACTTGCCCAGGGCTGATCCCCGCCTTCTCTCCGGAATCCCAGAGAGAGCAGCAGCTGCTGCCACCCAGTGTGACCGCCACTCCGTTCCACTGGCCGCTTTCCGTGTTGGGGCCCGTGGGCCTTCAGCGGTCAGCAGTGGTCTGCAGGTTTGGCAGACCCTCCCACTCCCAGAACTCTGCCTCGGGGAGGAGGGGCTCAGTCCTTTTCATTGGGGTTTTTCTTTCCACTCTCTTTGATTCTCACCTCAGATCTGTTCTGGGTCGTGAGGACCCACTTTCCTCCCTCTTCCCCCCTCCAGCTGCTATACTCCGATTTGGGAATGTTAAATTGCACAGGCTGTATCATTGTTTTCACCTCTGTTTCATCCTGTAATCACCTTCTTTAAAGACATTGTGAATAAAATAATTCCAGAAAAATATTTCAGTTCCAGAGAATTTAAGTATTTCAAGCCTCAGGACCTTACCTTTTTGTTCAAATATATGAGTAATTTTTCTTGTCTATGAGCTGATTTCAGATATATTTTGTTAATATAAACTTTCAAAAACAAATATGATCATTGGAAAAGGCATAAAAAATCATGTTATTTTATTTAGAAAAATAGAATAAGTAATCTGCAACTTACATCCAATAACCCACCTGTAAGTCACTATTTTATTTGTCACTGAAGTAAGAAGCTGCAGATCACATCAGCTTTCCAGCTGCAGTGATCTGCAAAGTGAGCTTTAGAATGGAGATGGCACAAGATCAAATTAGTTTCCCTTGCATTCAATCTAAACTGAGAAAATTTGTTGGCAGCAAGGTTTCTAATTTGTCTCTTCAACCATCTACTCGTCTTTCTTTAGCAAAGTGACCAGGGGCTGAGGTTGCCCTTAAAAGCAAATTCACTTGAGTTTTCCTGAGCACCAGTCACACACACACGTGAACAAACAAGCAAAAGAACACTGAATTTTCATATAAAGCAAAACAAGAAACTTTTTTTCCCCCACTGTGCATCTCACTGTGCAGGTAATGTGTTCCTTAACATAGTCCAGGCGCTGAACTCCATCGCTGGGAACACACTGTTCACCTCGGTCCCTGCCTCCAAATCCTGCTTGCACTACTGTCTCCCATGGCTGGTTTCTCACTCCAGAGAAGGCCCTGCCTTCAGGCCCTCTTCTCCTTATCCTGTGTGATGCCTCTGTCGCCCATGTAACACCTCTGTTCTCACGTATGATGCTCATGACCAGTACGTGGCTATTTGCTAATGGTGTGGTCTCATGAGGTCTGACAAATATCATACTTCTCTGTTTTCCTGATTTATATAGTGTCTGAAAATCAACTGCTTTTTTGGGACCAATCAGAAAAATGGGGTAATCATAGGGAAAATCATCATCCTGAACTGTGGAAAGACAAGTAAATCCAAAGATTCATAGATAAAAGAAGCCAGTAATGGGCCGGGGAGTTAGCTCAGTGGTTCCGGCGCCTGTCTTGCAAGCAGAAGGGCCCCGGTTCGATTCCCCGGTAACCACATAACAATACTGGGTGTGGAGACTCACACCCAGCAGCAACCAGTACCACATACCACAGTGCCGGGCGCGGTGGCTCACGCCTGTCATCCCAGCACTCGGGAGGCAGAGGCAGGAGGATTGTGATGTGAGTTTGAGGCTGAGCTCAGGGCCAGCCTGAACCACAAAGCGAGACCCTGTCTCAAAAAAAAAAAAAAAAAAGAAGCCAGTAATGCAGGAGGCATAATATTGATTATGCCCAAAACAGGCTATAAGCAATAATGACTGCAAAGAGTTAAATCCCTCCCTGGGCTTATTTAAAGAAGCGAGTCTGACTGAAGCTACATGGTTCATGGAAGGATCTCATGAGCATCATAGCAACACACACATTAGCATGACCTTCCGCCTAGTGGCTGTAGCACAGACCACAGAAATGGCCTGTGATGCTTTGGGGCTCAATCTGAGATAATATCATAGTGGAAGTTAGAGTAGCTAGCAAATTTTCAAATTTCAATCCCACAACTGAAACCTTCTTAACTGGAAGGACAGTGTTCTAATTACAATCTTATATTTTATCAATTCTGTTCCTAATTGTCTTTCTCCTTTACAAGCCTTCTCTGCATCAGCATCCATAGTCACTGTATGACTGCCTGTCCCCACAAGTAGTGGTCCTGTCCTCACCCACAGTTACCCTTTACTCCAATAAAAATCAGAGGCTTAGATGGACCAGTCCCTTTGCTGGTTAAGCAGCATCGGTCATCCTGGCTGCCCAATGCCTGTCTCTTTAAGTGTCTGTTTGGGTTTTTTCTCAGCTTTGCAATGCAATGCTAGGCAGGAGATGGAAACTTACTTCAGGGGGCTCCAGTAACTAGCCAGTGTGAAGTTTGACTCCCCCCCCAGGGATCACCTGCTAATGAACCCTGCCCAGAGGAGACACAATGTGCCAACAACACTGGTTCTTCGTGTAACACGATAAGGACATCAACAGGAAGCAAAGCCGGGAGGTGAGGGCTTCCACTGGGAGTAGGCAGTCAGCTGGCACTGAAACACAAGGTAATCACTTTCAGCCAAAGAGCAATACCATGCCTAGTTGCTTTGGACCCTTTTTGAACAAGCAAGTTACACGGTGGTAGCCAACAGTATTGAAAGAAATGCTGTAAGAGATGGATATAATCAAGAGAACAATACAAAAAAATCAATAAATCAAATAGTTGATTCTTCAAAGGAATAAATAAAATTAGCAGCATTTAGCCAACTCTATCATAAAAAGAAAGAAAAGGCACAAACCCATGCAATTATGAATGAAAGGGGTGAAATTACAAAAAGACCCAGCAGAAATCCAGAGTATCATCAGCACTACTTTAAGAACCTGTACTCCATTGATATGGAAGACATACAAGAAATACATAGATTCTTAGACACATATGAATTACCAAGGTTGAAACAAGAAAATATAAAAATTCTAAGCAAACCAATATCAGCCAATGAAATTGAAAATGTTATGAAAAACTCACTAACAAAAGTCCAGGTCCTAATGGTTTCACTGCTAAATTCTAGAAGAAATTTAAGGAAAAGCTTATTCCCCTACTTCTCAAACTTTAATGAATTGACAAGGAAGTAATACTCTCAAATTCATTCTGGGAAGCAAGTATTACCTCAATTTTTAAAACAGAGAAAAGACCCAATTTAAAAATACTTAAAAGACCCAACTTAAAAAAAAAAAAAAACTACAGGGCAATGTAACTAGTGAACAAAAATGCAAAAATCATCAAGAAGATACTGGCAAACAGAATACAGAGGCTCATCAAGGAGATCATACACCTTAACCAAGCTGGGTTCATCCCAGGGATGCAAGGATGATTCAACATATATAAATCAATAATTTTAATACATTATATTAGCAGAGTCAAGAACAAGAAGCAGAAGAAGCACATGAAATGATCTAACACCATCCATGATGAGTTCTCTAGAAAAAACTAGAATAGATGGTCTTTATCTCAACTTAATAAAAGTCATCTATGAAAAACCAACAGCCAACATCATACTAAATAGTCAAAAGCTAAAATATTTCACACTAAAATCATAAATAAGACAAGGATGTTCACTATCACCACTCCTGTTCCACTCCTGGAATTATGTTTCCATAGTTCTGGAAACATAAGCCATAGCAATCAGATAAGAAAGAGAAATAAAAAAAGAATATAGAAAAAGAAGTTAAATTGTCATTATGTGAAGATGGCATGATGTTCCATAAAGAAGACTCCAAAAAGTCCAACAAAAGTCGTCTAGATTTAATGACCATATGTGCAGAGTAGCTGGATACAAGGTCAATGCTCAAAAAGTCAATAGCCTTTTTGTATATAAACAATAGACTCACTGAAAAAGAAATTGAGCAATTAATTCCTATCACAATAGCACCAAAAGAATAAATATTTTGGGACCAATCCAGCAAAAGAAGTAAAAGACCTCCATTATGAAAAGTAATGAACTCTTATAAAAGAAGTAAAAGAGGGTATAACAAAATGAAAGACATCTCTTGTTCCTGGGTAAGAAGAAGGAATATAGTGAAAATGGCTGTACTCCCAGGACTGCAATCCATATTCAATGCAATCCCAATTGAAATCCCAACAGCGTATTTCACAGAACTAGAGAAAACAACCCCCAAATTTATTTGCAACTAGAAGAGACCTAGAATAGCCAAAGTCATTCTCAGCAGCAAGAACATGGCAGCGGGGATGCCAATCCCCAATTGAAATTATACTTTGAAGCCTCTGTGGTGAAAATAGCATAAGACTGGCAAAGAAACAGATTCAAGGATAAATGAAACCAACTAGAAGACACAGAAACAATTTCAGACATACTAAACCACCTCATCCTTGATGAGTGAGCCAAACTCGCTCAATGGAGGAAAGATATCCTCTCTAATAAATGGGAGTGGGAAAGCTGGGTTTCATACTGCAAAAATTAGAAATTAGACCTACATCTTCCAGCATGCACTAAAGTAAAATAAAAATGAATCAAAGATTTAAATATTAAAACATAAACACTGAACCTGCTTGAAAATAGGATAGGTAGAACTCTTAAGGCATTTGCACAAGAAAAGACTTTATGAACAAAACCTCAGTAACACAGGAATGAAATAAAAGAATCATCACCTCGGATCTCATTTTATTAAAAAGCTTCTGCAGTGCAAAAGAAACTAAACAGAGTGAAGAGACAAGCTACAATGTGGGAAAACAGTTTAACCAGCTGTTTCTCAGACAAAGGAACTCTATTTAGAATATATAAAGAACTTTAAAAACTTAACTCCCCTAAAATTTAAAGACAGTACAAAAGTGGACATCTGAAATGAACAGACACTTTTCAGAGGAAGAAGTGAAAGCAGCTAAGAATCATATGAAAAATGTCCACCATCACTGACCATTTGAGAGATGCTGATGAAAACAATACTAAGACTGCATCTCACTCCTCGATGAATGGCTGCCATCAAGAAATCAACAAATGATGACAGGTCTGTGGGGAGAAAGGAACCCTTTTCCACTGCTGGTGGAAATGTACACTGTTGCAATCACTTTGGAAATTCCTCAAAGTACTAGGATTAGAGGTCACATTTAATCCAGCTATTCCTTTTCTGAGTATCTTCCAAAAAGTATTAAAAGTATCATAGCGCAGTGACATATATGCACCCATGTTTCTATCAGCACAGTTTGTAAAGGCTACATCTTGGAAATAGCCCAAATGCTCATCAATTGGAGAGTGGATAAAGAAAATATGGATTTTTTTCTATAAAATGCATTACTATTTAGCCATAAAGAATAATAAATTAGAGACATTTATTGCTAAGTGGATGTACATTCAGGTCCTACTCTTATGTGAAATAAATAGGACACACATGTAAATCCTGAACAGTTTCTCTGGTGTGAGACACTGCAAGGGTAAATGAGGACCAGAGTGGATAATGAATAATATAAAACAAGAAACAAGGGTCAAAAAAAGTAGAGGAAGTAGAGAATAGGTTCAGGGAAAGGAAAACACATAAGCAAAGGGGGTGGGGGGAAGGAAACAAAAATTTTGTTAACAGAGTTGGAAGGGAGGAAGTGAAGGTCAAGGGACAGGGAAAAAACCAAAACCAAGAGATACCATGTACAGGTACAAGTCCCCAAAGATGAATGTGATTAGAATGGATATGCAAATTTACCAGTAAACTTAAAGGAAAAAAAATAGACATAATCATTGGTGTATACAACAAACAAAGTTCTAGAACCTAGGAAATGAGTCAAAAACAACATCCAAACAACTCAACAAACAAGAAGAGTTACTGCCTTGAGACTTTAACTGAGACTTTGACGGTCTGGTGCCTTGCACCGGAGAGCTTCTCAAGCTTCTGATCCGCAGCAATCAGCTGCTGTTGAGAACTGTGTAAGTTTCAACTTTAGAACCATTGTTTATAGCCTGTTTGGGGCATAATCTATATTAGAGTCCCATGAATAGTAACATTTAGATGGAAATCTGGAGAAAAATTGCCAGAGGTTGACCGTAGATTGGCAGAAGAATAAGAAACTGTAGTCCTTAAAAAACCCGAAACATCGGCAGAGCCTCTAAGGACCCTTTCAGCTTTACATAGTGAAGAATAGAGAAAGATACTTTGTGTATGTAACTAGGAAGGGAAAAATCATGATTATAAAATATACTCAGACCATTCTCTACAACAAAGGACAATTTTCCAGGGGGAAAAACTGCCACAGATTTATCCAACAAGAAGAAAAGGTATTTCTCCTTCTGGAACTTACAATTTTTCTGTCTCACTGAAGAGAAATAAAATCCCAAGACAAAAGCAAAACAAAACAAAAAACCCTGTGAAGCCCCAGGAACATGATCCCACTAAAAGAATAAGATTTAACCCAATATTATAAAATGCTTCCTTTCATTCACACCCTCTCATGAGCCCTACAGGGCTGCAGTTTAGGAAGAGAATATACCTGGCAAATACAGTACATACTCCGTCTGAAGAGCTCTTAGAAAGGCCCAGAATAAGCAGAGAAGACAAATACCGGGTCACAAGAAGCAGCTGAAATCTCTCACACCTTCAGCTGGAGCAGAAGTTAAACACAGCCCAGCTCCTAGCCACATTAACATAAAATCTCATGATACTGTCCTATTTACTTCTGTTTTAATTATCTGACACATCATGCCAGGCTTTCAACAAAAAAAATTACAAGTCATGCTAAAAGGCAAGAAGAACAGAGTCTAAAGAAAAAATAGGCAACAAAATAAGACTTAGAAGGTGAAATGAGAATCAAGATAAATCATGTACACCTGTCTTGCAAGCACTACGTATAAATACTTAGTGTTGAATGTGATCATGATATGTATCAAAAATGTACCAATAAATTCAATTAAGAAATAAAAAAACAAGACCTAGATACTATTAGGTGTTAATTCACACAAAGAAATTGAAATGACTACAGTTAATATGCAAAAGATTCTCCAGAAAAACAAACACGTGAGCTCGGATGGAAAATATAAGCAGAAAGATGGAAACTATGAAAACTTCAAAAAGGAAATCATAGAAAGCAATAAGATTTAAAACTTTTCCTCTGATGAACTGATCAGTAAACTGAACAAAGCCAAGGAAATAATGAGCTTCAAAATCATTAACAGATTTATCAAACTGAAATGCAACACGAAACAAAAAGGGATAAAAATACAGCGAGGAAGAATGGATCAAGAAAAACTCAAGAAGGAATGACCACGAACCGTGCAGTCATTTTGCTTTGTTCTTGAGACAGGGTCTCGCTTTGTGGTCCAGGCTGGCCGTGAGCTCACTATGTAGCCCAGGATGGCCTCGAACTCACAGCAATCCTCCTGCCTCTGTCTCCTGAGTGCTGGGATTACAGGTGTGAGTCACCACGCCCGGCACTGTGGGATGTGGGAGCAATTTTTTTTTTTTTTGAGAGGGTCTCACTTTGTAGTTCAGGCTGGTCCTGAACTCAGCCTCAAACTCAGCAATCCTCCTGCCTCTGCTTCCCAAGAGCTGGGATTACAGCATGAGCCACCGTGGTGTGTGGTACTCATTGTTGAGTCACCACGCCCAGAAACACAGATCAGAGACTCAGATTTACATAAAGTAAGATCATGGACATTAAATAAAGAATAAGTGAAGGTAAAATAAGATAGTTTGTCTTCTAGTCTTAACTGATCTACCAGGAAACAGTTTGTTGAATAATACATTAAAATGATACACACATACCTATTTCTTTCTCTAGTCTTTCAGGGTGAGAACTCAGGCGGCTAATTTTATATCTTTTCTAATAATATTTATATTTAGCATAGTGGCATCATTGCATTGCATAACTTTTTATAACTTAGACTAAAATAAACATGCCTATGTTCATAGCAGCCCATCTCATGAATCTTTGGTCTATATGTCTATTAACAGATGAACAGAGGGCCGGGGATTTAGCTCAGTGGTTCTGGCACCTGTCTTGCAAGCACAAGGACCTGGGTTCGATCCTGGTAACCACGTACAATACTGGGCGTGGAGACTCACCCCAGCAGCAACCAGTTCCACATACCACAGTGCCGGGCGTGGTGGCTCACGCCTGTCATCCCAGCACTCGGGAGGCAGAGGCAGGAGGATTGCTGTGATGTGAGTTGGAGGCTGAGCTCAGGGCCAGTCTGAAGCACAAAAGTGAGACCCTGTCTCAAAAAAAAAAAAAAAAACCAGATGAACAGATAAAGAAAATGGGGTAGTTAAATAGGGTGTCACCCTGCTATGAGAAATGATATATCAAACAATCCTAATTATAGGATAGCAAAGCATTTGAGCTAGAACTTGATAAAGCTAAAAAGAGAAACAAATCTAGTACTATGTTTGGAGATTTCAAGAACCTCCTCCTGATAATTGATATCTGGCAGAAAATCAGTAAAAATATAATTGCCATGAAGAGTACTATCAATCAAACTGATATAATTGACATTAATAAACTATTCCACCTAACAGCAGAGTGAACATTCTTTTCAAGACCACATGGAAAATTCATCAAGAAAGACAAATTCTTAGCTATAAC